>CAADRB010000003.1:1797070-1809299 GCA_900708905.1 Hymenolepis diminuta
AAAACTGAGGTATTATCGTGGAGAATGCGAATAAAAGGTAATTCTGGAAAATGCATGGAGAGTCATCCTTCAAATATCAGCAAATTATTAAATTTAGTATTTATTAATCAATAAAACATTTTTCAAATAAATCCAAAATAAATAGGCTATGACAACTAATTTCTAAAATTTTGCGATGATACAAGTCGACGCGTATTCATTTTTCTGAACAGTATAGATTTCGAGTGTTTTGGGGGAAGAATTAATCCAAATTCATTCGGTGTAATGTGAGATGGTTCTCCTGTTTTAGTTGGTGTTAATTTCAACCTTTTCTCAGTCACAGCACCGTTTGTCAATTCCAGAGTCGCATCCGTCGTAATAAAAAACAGGCTATGAAATAAATATTCTTATTCTAAGTGACATAGAAGCGTTCTATTAAATACAACCTGGCTCAGCTCTCTTTTTATAAGTTTTTTGTGCTACCAAACGAATTAAAGAGATCGATTTAGAGATTTGTTTGATAAAACCTTCTTTCATTTAAAATGTGCGCCTCGTTTTCCCATCATATACTTAACAACATACTTTTGTAGGATCTATGATTTGCAAAATTTTATAAGAGTTATTAAATATGGAGCCCAATTCCAAGAATAATTTGGAGAGAATGCTTTGACACAGTAATTTTAAAATTTCCGTAAAGAGAAACTTAGTAGATCAATCTGATTAATCTGATTTGATAATATACTTTTCATAAATAGATACATAGATAGATACCACTAAAAGTTACTGACCCATTAATGAGATATTGCCTGTTTGTCAGCTTAATTTGGACTTCTATCGGACCCTATTGGGCAGCATTAGCTATAAGAGTTTCATATTTTATTTTTGCGTTTACTGTGTTTCCTAATGTTTTATAAGTACAATTTCAAAATGATATTTGTTAAATTTTCACATAAATTTGACATGTGTGGGCCAACCACAAATATTTGAATGAAAGCCCCATTATAATCGGTGACTGTGTCTTTAGTATCTCGCCGATTTATCGATGAAATTTTAAAATAAGATTTGGGATGTGATAAAGCAAATTAGAATAATTGAACAACCGGTCAATTAGCACTGGAGATCGGTGATAGCAATTAGGGAAGTTGTCCAAGTGACGAATTATAACGTGTGAGATTTGGAATGTGAAGCCCATTGAAAAGATACTTTGCAGCCAGATTTCGAAAATCAAATGAGGAAGTTGTTTTGGCGCTCCCATTTCTATTTTCTGCATTTAGCTTCTTAAAATTAATTGTCACTCAAATTTCCAATGTTAGTTATAAAAAAGCCATACCGAACTGAAATTATTGATGTTACGTATTGGCTTCTTTCAATATGTGCTTAGTCAACTATATCATCAATTTGCTCCCAAATCAGTTAGGCTATGCCCAAGGTGATAAGAACAAGAAAAATGTTGAGTGGAGAGGGTTTATTGCTCACTTCATTGTATGTGAGTCGTTGTCAAAGGCTTAGTCATTAAATACAAAACCGCACTAGGCTACAAGGATCTAGACTGCTGATCGGTTGAGGTGGTCTTTGCACATGCGTCCTTGCTTGTTTTCTACGCTACCGATTACAACCGCACTTTCCAGAAGTTCTAGCACCCGTGATTCAATCAGCCTTGTTAGCATTGTGAACCCCGCACTACTACATACTAATATCATTTATTTTGATTAGTGAAAAAGATTCCCCATTACATATTTTTTTGCCTTATTATTAGTAATTTTATAGTGATAATAGAATTACAATTTTAAATGTGGAAAGCAACTGAAAGTGGTCCAAGGAAAGTCCATTAAAGAATAAGTGGGAGGGAATTAAAAGATGCTGATGGGAATGTCGAAATAACAAAGTCTTATTTCATTACGTTTGTGGATTCAGGTCGTAAGATAATTATTAATTTAATAATTCAAGTTCAAAAATTCAAATTTCACGATCCTTTCCAGATTGTCACGATTTCCAGTGCTTATTGACCGTTTTTTGTTCAAGATAAGTTGGTCCTGCTACTTCACTTCGTTTTTATTCTAATGGTCGCGAATTTGAATGGTCCCATATGATATTCAGTAGCCTACAATCTTAAAATGGCGTAGTTGAGAGCTAAAATGTTTGGATAGCAGAGTTTTGTAAACTATATTTACTCAGCGAGAACTCTATGATGATGTTGTACTCTATTACATTGGATGCATAATGAATATTTCAAAATCTAATATGAGGCATACATCTGTACACTTTCTTTGGATATGAAAAATTGTGTTATATTTCAACGAATAGCCATCGAATACTTCCTTCCCTTATATTTTAATTAAACTTCGCAAAATCTTACCTTTATCTTATAGAATTAAAACATGTTCCGCTATTTGTCCAAAAAGTAGTTCATTTAGTAGCTTCAGCTCATATTCAAAATAATCTACATAAACATTTAGTCCAGATATGTTCACTTAGGTCTACTCATTACATTGCCCATTATTAGCAAGCGGAAGCAGGAGATGCCGTTTACCTCGAACTGAAGTTTATAAAATCGGTATTGACTCCGGTGTATGTTGGTGATTGAATATTTATAGTATATGGTCTGAACTGAATTTGTAGGCATGTCCATAGCAGATCCAGCCTCGCAAAACAGATGCCTCATTTGAAAGATTCAGTTATATATTCTGGGACAGAAAGAAGGGCGACATGGTAAGCGACAGACAGAATTTTCAAACAAAACGATAATTGCCATCTTCTTTTCGTGCAATCATGATATATATGACCAAGGTCTATCCGGAGACAACTTGTACGATATCAAAATCATTTAGCCCTTTATGCACTTCTTTGGGCCGAAGGAAATGAGTTAAAAGGGAAACCAGTAAAATTATTTCGAATAATAGATTAGATATTCAGGGATTTTTTTCATTAGGTGGCTTTTTTAAGGCTAGATAACTTCACTTTATTATCTCGCTGCTTTCTACAAACGTTGTAGATATGATTTCAGTCATGAATATTGCAACTCACTGTACAGTCAGTAGGTAATTTGGACCACTTCCGTGTATTTTCACCTTGCCTTTTCTTTTGGATAGTCGGCCAATTATTTTGACAAAACTATGGATGAGCAGCACTGCCGTGGCATATAAGGTTCTTAGGTATCAGACTGACAAATGTGGTTGGTCGATTTATCAACCATATTCAGAATTGGTTCACAGACCAAAGGAAAACGGAAATTCCGAAATATAAAACATTGGTATTTTGGAAAACTTAGAAATATTATCTTCAAAATTATTAACTCTATTAAAATAAAATTCATGCTACTGTGGTGCGGCCAATATTAGTTCTTGAAGTAATCTAACCTCGTACATGGCGTCTATGGAAAAATGGACCAGAAAACACTGCCATAAATGACGTATATGCTCCAGAACAATCCTCAAATGAATTCTTACGGTGTATGAAGCGGTGAATGCTTAGTGCCTTTTTCTGTACAGTTGGCTAAATTTGTTTTACGGTTGTCAAATCTATGCCGCTAAAGATTATTTCCTTCACACATTTTGCATCGTAACTTTTTCTCCATTTACTAATTATTGTTCCTTGATAAAAGTAAATGCAAAGTTAGACACATTTGGAAATAAAACTCTCATCAAATTGTCATTACTATTCAGCTACCGCAATTCTGAGTAAAGATCCAAGTTTGTGTTCAGTGCAATTCGTTCAGGCTAATCTGGCAATGAATTTCAGTGAATTTCACTGTTAAATGTATTTTCAGAGATGTTCGCCATTCATCCACGAATTACGTAAAGCGACACTTATATTTGAAGTGTTTGGAAGCAGTTTCAATTTGATATTTCTTCGATTTCTCATATCAGCATGAGGAAGCAAATCAGAAGCTACGATTTCAATTGGAAATTGGATAGTGAATGTGGTGTAGTGGATACCTGACCACAAGTCACGTGGGCAACTGGCGGTGGCTTAGGCAACGGTAACTTGACGTGTACATAAGTCAGCTGTTAAATGAATAATATCACATGATCTAATGAAACATTGTGAATCAAATTGTTGTGTTCGAAGAACATTCTGTAAAGAATAGCAGGTACCACCAAATATAGAATAGAATAGAATAAAAGTTGATTGGAATAAAACCGTACAAATATTAAAATGCCATTTTCCCTTTGAGTTGAAACCTCAGACATTATGGAACCGTCATCCCCAACTCCAGATGTAATTTTAATAAGTAAAAATAGTTTATGACATTTTAAAATTGTTTCCATTTCACAATACTATTCACAATAACATTCTGATCAGACCAAAAGTTCGAGAGTGAATTGCTGTGACTGTATCAAGTTGATCTCCACTCTGTAAATTGGAGATACTTCTTTCTGCCTTATTTTCAAAAGATTTGTTCAATATAAGCAGCATTGTGTCCAATTTACCAGTTCGAATCAAAGTAGTGTCAGACAATAGCACCCGAAACGATCATTCGACCTACTCAATTGTCTTGCATTTGGCACATGTGATCTCCTCTTTGCAGTAATACAACATGTTTCACAATGCTTCATAGCAAGAAGGAGGAGAAATCAGTAAGCATTAAGTCGAACAATTACAAATGAGGAGGAGATGGAGAAGATATTGAGAGTGAAGTCGAAGCATTAGAGCGTCTAATTGTACTTGCATCTCATATAGGAGATTAACAAAATTTGGTTGATAGACAGTTGGGAAATTCAAGTTTCAGGATAGATCTCCTGGATCGGAGCGAATTCTTGCCTCGTCTTCAAAAAATATCAACCACGAAAGTGCCATAAAAGTGATGGATTGTGACTCAATCATTCAAAAACTGAAGCTCAATCATTTCCGCTCTCTAATAAATTTTAACTGTCTTGTTAAATATGTGATTGAGAACGAAGATGTTTCCTTAATTACTAAAATGCAACATCATTATGAATCAGGACTGCTCGAGATATTTCAAAGCATAAAGACCTCTAATGCAAGTAGATTTTAAAAACAACCGCCTCATCTTTCTGTAAATCAGCATCATCATTAATCACTTGAGGTGGAATGATTTTCCCATCTCTGCAACTTTATTTTTATGTTTCAGGATCAAACCTGACCGCACAAACTTAACCTCGACACTGCTTGCAATTCCAAATGCACCTTTTAATGTGATGACTTTGGTGCTAGTTGGCATTTCGTTTCTCGCGAGTGTGTTTACAGTGAGTACCCAGTGTCCGATGTGGAATAACTAATGCTCCTTCATAATCTCTGCTTCCAATTCTAGACCGTGAATTAGATGCTTTGACTAATCGCGTTGTGAAATATCAATATAATTGTTCACTGATTTATTCGTTCTTCACTTTGATGTGCAGGGTAATTCATTGGCTACAAGGGTTAAATACCTCAAACAGGTCTTTTCAAAACTTTGAAAAATGTCGGATTTCAAATGTTTAGAAGCACACACTGCAACCTCGTTCTAACAGGACAAAGTGAACAATGTTTCTACTTAAACAGGCTGAAACCTCCTGTGAAGGAGGCCAAGAGTGCAGATCGTTTGTAGTATTTGTACAGTTTTACATTTTCTATTGGAAAGTGCACTTTGAGAGAATGACACTAATACTTCTACCGATGGATTTGCTCCAGCTACCAACACAAGCCCACACATGCTTAGTTCAGTCTATTCTAATGGCACCACTTAAGGTAGAGAAATAGGAGAGTGTGCTCTGCCACAATGCTTCGCTGAAATCCAGAGAGATGTTCTCCATCTCCTCATTAATTTTTCGACACAAATTCAACACAAAAATTCACTTGCATTTATTCAAACACGTGGATTTAGGTTTGCTACTATTTTTGGCAACTGTTTCAAAGCTGCCTATCAAATTGACTCGTTAAAATCGAGGTCAGGTACCATATTTACTTTCACAGCAGCTCAAATGTCTACATTGAATGATTCTCTTCATTGTTAAGTTTGTTATTAGGGTACATAACGTTATTTTAAATAAACGCAAAGATCTTGCTTCCTCATATTCTAAAATGCTACCTTTAACGAGAAAGCGGAACGGGAGAGCCACTGGACATCAATCGGGATTGAAACCGACTGACAGTGGACTTCAGAACGTAGTATGAGCACATGTGAACGACCTCAGAGTTCTATCGCTCGATTCTTCACCCTAATACAGGTGGAACATGAAGCTTAAATATTTGTGAAACTAGTGTTTCAAGGAAGTATATTCATATTATCTGTATAGTGATTACTAAATTAGTGGTTCACGCTTCAAAATACACATTCCATGATTCATCCTCAAATGCATCAAATGCTTGTCTACGAGGTCCATTGTTTATGGACTGGCCTTTAATCATGCCACTTGAGTTCATGTTTTCTCTTGCATTGACCCAGAAGGCAAAATAATCTCACCTGAAGTTCAACGGGTACTAGCTTTTAGGAGTGTTGATTAGGGTACGGCGATCATTATTTCTCATGGCAGTCAAGTATTTAGAAAAGGAATTGAAAACTCATCTCCACCCGCCGAACAGCCCGATTATTCTTCGTAAAAGAGGTCCGTTTTGATTCATTAAATATACATACTGCTTTGCCTAACGCCTACTGTTCGTTGCATAATATCTTAACATTTCAACGTTTCGATTTCTAAATTTGATCTCTGGATTCATGTTTTATATTGGTGATTAAGAGCTAAGACTGGTCGATCATACCATCTCGATGAAGGTGTCGATTGTAATATCCAAGTAGTATCCACTTTGGGGACACTGGTTTAGGACGTAAGAATAGAGATTCCGAGTGCACTGATAATCTTCTAACACTAAAGTACGAGATATGAGGAGGACGATCACAGTAGTGAGAGTAAAATATTAATTGTCTCTGCATATATTTGCGATAGATTGTTTCCATATAAATGGACTTTGAAGAAGTGAAGCACTTTAAGTGAAAGGAGGGATTATGTTAAGGACATAAGGACCAACGTACGCAAAGTACTATTCACCTGCCACATAAACACGGTGAAAGTACTTATCACCATTCCATCACACATCTACGCTTTCCATGTTTCCGAGTGTTAGTGTGTTAGTGGGATCTCGAAATGATGCTTGAAATGTGGATTTGGAAGTATTTGGGAGAAGGGGATGTACAATCTTTGATTCCTTCGAACGATCTGTATTTTCAAAAGTGGTTGCTGTTAAGAGAATTAAGTGTTTGAATATACGTTACCTAGCTACCCCGAGTAAGGGGCTAGATAAATCAGAACGTGCAATGTAAATCTGCATGTTGAAGTCGTTTAATACGATTTCTATGAAAGTTCAAGAAAGCTGAGTGCTAGAAACACGTATTTGGAATATCTGCAACAGTGAATTTAAGGCATTATGGAACAGACGTTTCCAGTCGCGATATGTATTTGTAATAAAGGTGAAACTCCTATGATGGAATATGTTAAGGCACAAAAATGACCATCTGCTTGATCCAAACACAGCAATCTCTCGGTTACATTTTTATATTTTATAAATGATGGAAGATGTGAGGCATTAATGAACGTCAAGAAGCGTTGAGAGCATCAAGAAAATTAGAAGCAAGTTCGATTTTTTGTCAATTCAGGTAATATCATGTCCAAATTGCGTCTAAAATGAAAAGGGAATTGTTAGATGGAGATCTTAAAAGGCGTATTGAATGCACTGACAACAAANCCCATTGTGTAAATGACCTGTCTGTGAAAACTATGATGAAGTAGCCCTCGGAAGAAGAGCCTTGTTTTCTTAACCCAATGAGATGCATTCAGTTACCCTTTCGTCGACCAACTTTAGACACATGCAACTAACACTTTGTTATTTCGTGATGGGAATTTAGCTCTTCTTGACTTCACTGTTAACGACTTCATGCGTTGAACATTCCAGTTGGCAGTTGGATGTTCCAAATCGCATGCAGCGTTACTGAGTAAGGGTGAGCTCAGAACTTTAACAAGTAGTGCCTACAAGCATTAAAGATTCGGGATAAGTCTTATTAATATCAACACACCATCAGTGAAGCACAAATAATGCTAGACGTTAAAGTGTGTTAATAAATGAAAACCTACTTTCTTCATTTAATGCACTACGCCTCCAAATTCGAGACGGGGGCCCTGAAGAACAAAAGTAAATTTTTTTGAATTTGGAGGCTCCTCAGTGTGGTTATGATATAAAGAAATTAAAGTAATCATAAATCAATACAGTTACAGTTGTAATTAGCGCCTTCTGAGTTTAGAGACACTTGAAATGGTATTCTTACTTCATTAATCACCTCGTTTGTACCAATTACTAATTTATAAGACGAGTCGCTTCTAACACCCAGTTGATAATTTTGGTTTTAGTTGTCATTTTTGGGTCAAGTAAATATTATTTCAAAAATATACACGTGCATCTTTAACTCTACTGTGGCATTTAACTGTTGCCGAGTGTCAAGGAAAAATATGTTTGCAAAAAATCACTTACATCCGGTTCTTTGAGTTCTAAATAACCAAAGAAAAAGGAGTGTTTTACTGCAAAGTAAATAAACAAATAAAGTAAAAGAGAGGAATATTATTAACATAATATAAAGTCGTCTTTGTCTACAGTGGGCTCTACAACTCTTAAGTGATACGTCCAAATGTTTTAGACTTTTCAAATTGATCCGCGTACTGGCCAAGCACCTAATTGTAGGTGTCATGGATTTTCTCCTCTTTCTACTCATACATGTGGAACCATAATAAAGTAGTAAGATGACTTGTTGGTATGAATAATAAGGTCGTGTCTTTTCATTAGGGGGAGGGAATCCCTACCTCGCAAGTCCAGATATTTAAACGACGAATACACAGTGAGAACTTGTTTTGCATCTGGACCTTCTACTTGTTCCGGCACAACTCCGACTGCGGCTTTCAAAATGCTATTTCCTTCAGGAATTTCAATAACTTCTTCAGTTTGTTCTGTTTGACGGATATTAAATTCATTGTCATTGTCAAAGTTATACAACACTTCGTATTTTTTGTTCTTCAAATCATCATTTCTTGGAGGCAGCCACGATAGCACTGCACGGTCTGTGCTTTTTCCACTTAGAGTAACATAAATTGGAATGTTTGGACCTAGAACCAGAAAGAGGCAATTAAGAATCTTTAATCGATAGCTGAACACAAGGCAAAAGTGGGATATTTTTTGACTCCAATTTCCACTAATAGTGATTTCGTGGGATTTTGTGCATCATGAAACTCGATCCGTGGGAARAAGTGTGTGCAAAATCTCCACAACCCAGTGCACTGGTGGCTCAGTAATCCAAATGCTCGTCTGTCAAGTTAGACATCAGGAGGTCGAAACTAATTGGGTGGTCAAATGACTGGTTAAATCTTGTCAAGGGAGAGGTGGTATAAAGCGAGTGCTTCTTAACAGTGGCGCCGGAATCCTGTTAACACTTTCTTTAACGACTTTCCACAGTCTAGTGCCATAGTTAATTTCGCCGGTGCACGACTAAACAAGATATGGCATTTTGAAAATCAACGAACAGATGGAGAAGGTGTGGAGAGTGTCAAATAGTGGATGTGGTAGAATTAAGACGCACTAAAAGTGAAGACTCACTTTTTGATGTACTGTCGTTAAATGTACACGTAAAATGTTGACAGGTTTTTAGCCTCTGTCATCAAGATGCACAGTGATTACGAATGGGCGTCATCTGCCCTCAACATGAATCAAAAGTCTGGGATAAATAAGAGCTGCAAATTTTACTTATCAGAAACTAACTGGTTCCCTTTAAGGGATGAGACCATTAAGTCCTATTAACTCGGATCACTTGAGATGTGGTTCACACATTCTATGCTTATTTACTTTGATTTATCAAGCAAGTGGCACATTGATTTCTCATGAACTTAAATAGTGGATCTCGGAAACCATTCATGTGGCTTCATCGATCACTGCAATGTATTTACAACTGAGCTCCAATAAAACAGCCACAGCTCCACAGCCAGAAATTTCTCAAACTATGAAGGTCTAAGAGGAAAAATAGCATCAATCTCCGCTCCAGATCAAACAAATATTTATGTTCTGGACTAATTACTTCTCCTTCCAACGAAATAATATTGGGAGATGTTCATCTGGAAGTGCCAGTTGTGCACACAAACTCTTGGTGATTCTTTTGATCATCGGATTTGGGAAATATTAATGTTCGCACAGGTTAAAGTGTTGAAAGTGTGTTTCAATCATACATAACAATAAACTCAAACTCACCATCGTCTGACAGTTCAAGAAATACAGGTTCAGAACTGAATATCTCAATGTCTTCAGTATCTTGTTCTTCAATTAGTGTAACTTGCGCTTCGATACCCATGGCACCATCCTCTATGGTTAAGTTAACTCTGGATGATCCTGTTACGCTTACACTCAAGGTCTCTTTACCGTAAGTGTAAATTATTTTGTATTTCAGCCCCTCTTCATCCGACCGATAGAAATATCGCCAGGTCAACTCCACCATATTTGGCGCAACCGGATGTAAACTAATGTCTCCCAGTGCACGGGTATCTAAAATGAGTGAATAGCATAGTATTGTTATACACTGCTAAAAGTAAGCTAAAACACTTACTAAGTTTATCATCAGAATAAATTATACTCTAATTAGTTTCCTTATGTGTTGGTAGCTACTGATTTCCCACTGTTATTGCTCGCATTACTGGCGCTCTTTCAAATTCCCCCTCTGAGTCTGCTATACTTGATCTATTGTTAAGAAATATTTATATGACTCAGATATTCCCTTTGATTAACTAGGGTGGTCTATTTTACCAAGTGCTGTCTCACCTTACCATTTCTAATTAAAAGCATCCTGCATTTGCTCTAAGTCATTTTCCCTCAAGCATCCGAAATTTGTGCATCCGCAGCCCTAGATTAGGTCTCATTCCAATCAAGTCTTTCATTTGGCATGGCAGACATCCCAGTCATCAGAAGAAAACGAATCCTATGAAGGTCACATTAAAGCACTTCGGTTCTGTTGAATTGCTCGATGTCGCACAGTGACGCTAGCTCATAATAGCTCATAATAGGGAACAAATACTAAAATTAACATCTTATATCTTCTACCCAAGATAATTATTGAATCAGTCAGAATGAATAATAATGAGTTCAGTTTACACTGCTTCGCCCTACCGATCAATACTGACAACTTCGGAACTTTCATTTCGAATGTCTCTCAGAACGATTAATTTTACACATTTTCCCCTTATTTCTGTGGGTATTAAATAACAAATCGGTGGTAAAATTAACAAATAGTCATTATTTCTGAAAATGTATCTGCTTACCAATAATATCAGGATTAATTGTCAGATGGTAGAATATGGCTCCTAAAAGGGAAACAAAGTAATGAAATCACACAATATTTTTACTCTTGTATAATAGCGTGGGCAGTTTTATTTAAAATATGCATCAATTTGAAAATTAATTAAGTCGGTGTGACTATGTCCAGTTGTGTGACACTGTTAGGAAACCGAATCGAATCTTTTCGATGAACCTGAACAAAGTCGATAGGCTTCCCTACTCATGCTCCTCGATTCTTGCACATAGTGTGGGCAAGAAGAATCTCGCCATAACCAGAATAACTGACTAATATGGCAGCTAATCATTTCTTCCACATCCAAACCTATCTAAGTAAGTGCATTTCATCAATAAATGAACGTCGTTGGAAGCATCAATATTCCTCCTTTCAGGTTTGTATTTCTGTAGCCAATCTTTTCAGTGATAGTCTAGATTAGGATTGTAACAATGTAACATTTTTGGGAGCCAAATTGCAATGAATATTGAAATAGAAGTGGTTATTTAAAAGAATGCAAAACGTACGTTTATCAGTTAGATTTAAGTGAAATTGGCATTCGTTCAGACCCTTGTGACGTTCATCTCTGCCCGCATCAGATGGCATGAGAGTTCTGACAATTGCATTAACATGAGAGGCATTCGGTTCAAGAGGAATTATTAAATTGCTTTCCAAAGTACGTTCAACTATGCCGACGCCTTTAGAAACATAGATGACTTGATATCGAGGAATTTCTTCATCTGGCATTATTGGTGGTATCCATTTAAGCAGGAGTTCAGAGGGATTCAGCAAACCTATCCTAGTGCATACTGGTTTAAACTCGCCTAATAAAATGAAAATAAGTACATACATGTTACTTTCGCCAAAATACGAAGTTTTGCAATGTTAAGAAGCTTCCTGGCTAGTATCAACTAACTCCTCCCGACCGTTGGAAGAAGCAAGTGGATCGCGATCAATTAGTCT
>CAADRB010000003.1:1810212-1829573 GCA_900708905.1 Hymenolepis diminuta
ATTTATAAAAAGTTGCATTCAATCATTCTGAAAACAGGGAAGAATACGCAAACATTGCAGTGGAAAAGCATTTGGAGTGTGTTAGAGAACTTCAATCAGTGGGTCCCTCAAGTTGTCTCGTATTTAATCGGATGTTAGCGTTCCGGGTGACATCCGGATCTATTGCTGTTGAACCAACTCTTTTGATGGACTTAAGGCACCTAGTGATTGGATCCTACAGATTTGTTACTCTCATGTTCGAGGGCGGGTGATCCCTTCTATAGTGCTGAAAAACTACGTTCATTTTGCCAACATTCATATCCACTTGACATGGTTTTACTTCACTCATTTTGATTGAATTATGTGAATTTTCACGATCCAGGAACCTCCTCCTTTTCAGTGAGCTATGAGCAAACATTTTCTGTTGAACCCGAGACAATTTTAAAATCAAGCAGAAGGTTTTGTAACTTATATAAATTCTAGAAGGTAGACTGAATGAACTTAGGCTTAGGTGTTAACCAAAATTTTTTTCGTAGGTTTTGGAAGTCTTACAATAATAATTAATAGGGAATTTTATTGGTAAACAGGTTATTCTAAAGTATGCCATATTATTAATATTATAAATTTCGAATTGAAATTCCATTAAAAATCAATAAATTTGTTTCTTTTCGAAATCCAAACTAATTGGCCTGCCTTGTTAAAGTTCTACTACTAATTAGAGTCACTCTTAAGTTGATTTGTATCAAATAATCTGCTAGACGAAATAAATGGCAAAAATCTACCCCATTATAATAAATGTATGCTCCAATACAGAAGTCTACACACACCAACAAGGTGCATTTATTTTCTCCCCAAAACACTCCACACTTGCACTGAACTCAAATAAAGTAGCAAGCGTGGGACTTTTGATGCAGTTGAGAATGACACTTTCACTTGAGTTGTGAGACTTTCTTTTACAGCTAATCAATAGTGGAGCGTCTTGGGTTCTGTGGTAAGATCATTCTTCATTCAAACCGAATGCATTTTTGTCCCCCTTTCTGAACAACTGAAAGTGGTGCCATCGGCTCCCACCCTCTTATTAATCAGGGGTCTACATTTAAGTTAAAACTGTATTGGAGGAGAGTAGACTTCCGATTAAGGAATATAATTAAAAGCGACACGTTTGTAATCGAACTGGTGGCTCAATAATTCCAATGCTCCTCTGTCAAGTTAGACATCACGAGGTCGAAACTAATTGGGTGGTCAAATGACTGGTTAATTCTTGTCAAAGGAGAGGTGGTATAAGGCGAGTGCTTCTTAACAGTGGCGGCGGAATCCTGTTAACACTTTCTTTAACGGCTTTCCACAGTCCAGTGCCATAGTTAATTTCGCCGGCGCATGACTAAATAAGATATGGCATTTTGAAAATCAACGAACAGATAGAGAAGGTGTGGAGAGTGTCAAAGGGAGGCTACAAAGTACATGCCTTTGTTATTCCTGTCTTCTCTCTGATCCCTGACACCTCGGATGGTCTAACTGCAATTATCGAAAGATATGAAGTTCCTTCTCTTACCGTTTTTACTGGTTATTTTGACTGCTTGCAAGATTTAACCATCGAAATCAAACCAAAAGCATTAAATTTCCTCAATTTTTTATTAAAACGATAATTTTCTCGTGCAACAGCGGTGTTAACTAGCACATTTTAAATGTTTTCAGTAAAAATTTGGCTTAAATGAATGCCAAAATGCAGTGAAATGTATGTATCATTCTCAAAGATATTTAAAAAGGTTAACTTAAGGTCATTAGTTATAAATATTGAGTTAAATATACTATTTTTTGTCTTTGGCATAAATTAAATGAATTGATTAATGACATTTCAAAATAGTGATTCGAATATGTAAATCACTTTTGAGTAAATTTTGACTTGATTAATTTTGACTAAAATTTAAATATAATTAATTTATTTTTTATTATTTAGTATTTGCTTGCATCATTAATTACTAAACATGTCTTCGCCAATTAAAAGTAATGATCTAAATGGGATCGATCCTATATTTAAAGGTATTTGCGTGCTTTTGACTTTATACAGAATCTCTTTGCTTAAATTTATAACACAATTTGCTCCCATATTTTTTTCCCAATTTTATAAAAATGAATCTGAAGTCCATGATTCCAATGTTGCTATATTCTCGATAGCCCGATCGACTTTGCCGTTATCGTCAGCATCATTTTCGAGCAATCCTGATGTACTTAATAACTCTGAAATAATGTCGTTGAGTGGAAGTGCTTTGAAGTTTTCGCTCTAATCCTTTTTTTTCTTAATAGGATTACTCAACTTTTAATTTTTCTTTTGAAAACAGGTATATTTTTCGTTCTATTTTTGCCTTCGAATTCAATTTGGGATCTCAATAGTTATCTTTATCCTAGCTCTGAACAGTCTTCACTACCAGCCCTACCTAACCACTCAGCTGAAGGTGGCGTTTCGACCTCCTTTCCTACTGAACAACCCGGAATTGTAAAAGAACAACATTCAGATGAATCGCATAAGTAAAATACTAATTATGTTATCTCTCATGTCTACTATTGTGTTAACTTCATATAAAACTTTACAGTGACCGTATAGTTCTCCAATTGCCTTAAAACTGAATATGATTTTTTTACCAATTTTCTCTTTACTAGTTCGGAGCAGTCTTTTGGATCTCCCCTTAAAGCCTCACCAGTAGTGCCTAAGCGTTCAGCCCATGACCAGATTTCGCCTTCTTTGCCTACTAAACAGGCCAGAATTGTAAAAGAGCAATATTCAGATGAATTACCCGAGTAAATTTTATTTGTAGTCATGTATCAATCTGTATGTCTTACATCATAATGATGGAGTTTAAAACGTTGCAGGGAGCATATTTCCCACGAACAGATCCCTTTAAAAATTGATGTAAGCAGGAAACCCAATTCAATATATAAAACTTATATTGTTTTTATTCTTCTCTAGTGAATATTTGTCTTACAAATTGTTATAACCTTTGTTAATTTCCAGATCGATGCAAAGCCAGATAGTGGTATGCAAGTCCTGAGGTCATCTGCTAAATGTTGATGATATGAAAGATAATTATTTGTCTGTATTAAATTTCAGAGGAAAATAATCGGAATGGACTTGAATGTAGTAAGGTGGTGAAGACTGATGCTGACTCATTCAGTGAATCAACTTCAGGTTAGAAAATGCATTAAAACACATGCAGATATTTTTAGACTTGAAGGCTTTTTCTGTATTCTAAAGCTTTACCGCTATTACCTTTGTTAACGCAAAAATTACACGAAGAATAGCAAAATAGATCAATAAAATTTTGAAAATGGGAAGGTTTTAGGGGAAATATATAATAGAGATACCAGATTTCGGGATTCTGAAGCGAGTTTGCATTTGTTTGTATCTATAAACCAGGTCTAGTTTATCTCATTGCCGAAGAAGGTGCACGTCTGGAACTGATCAAGGTTCACAGATCGAATGTTAGCCTCAATCACTTCTTTGAAATTAAAAATCTCCCAATTTCTACAAAATAGTAAAATTAACAATATGATTCAAAATACTAGCCGAAGATAAATTATTGTCCCGATTTTTACCATCTTTGAAAGTTTAAGATCCGTAATCACCTATTCATCAGGTTTGATGTGCGATTGTTGTTTATAATAAATAAAGCTCAAGGCTCGATTTCCTTAATACACTTGCGCATGATACGGCTTATGGTTGAATTTTTACCAATAGTTAATGCTATTTGATACGAATGTTTCATGCCTTTTTTTCTTTAATGTATTTAAAGAAAGCCAGTCGGTGATGCAAGAAAAACTCAAAATTAGAAGGGGACAAAATATGACTCCGTTATTTTCTCCTTCAAGGAAATTAACCGGTTTGTTTTATTATTAATTAGGATTAATTTTATCAGTTTGATGTGTTTGGAGTAATCTGGACATATTTCATCCCAATTAGAGTGATTAATGGTTTCAGATACAATCTGTCATATTCTATAACGCCTTAACAATAGTGGCTAAATCAGTTTACGCAAAACAAGTCTGAGTCCAGGGTGACCAGAATTTCGCAATGAAAAATCGCTTAAACTACAATTTCAAAATGAACCTGAATCATGTCTACAGCCTAGTTTATTAAGTAAAGTGTCAATGAAACCTGATATGAGTGGATTGGTGGTGTTCTGGAGCTGATTTAACTAGGAGCTCACTTTCCGCAGTTTGACCGGCCGCCCATATCACTGGATGTGTATTCATAGCCATTGATCGCATGATCTTGGAATTGACAGGTGTGCCCATTGACCACGAACGAACATTCCGATCAATTCGAAAGGAGTATATAGTCTCACCTTTGCCTTCTCCCCTTAGATACCTTAGATACTCTATTATTTCAATTAGTAGCCGAATATTATATTGGATTCTATTTAACGTTGAAATTGCTAATTGTTATTTTATTTATCTACACATACTGCGTTGTTTTAATAAGCCTCACAGTAAATTCAAACAAAATTTATTTCAGTTGCTCATTTACAGGAATTCTAAAAAACGAGTTTTCGCCAAAAACAATTAAACAAGTAACAATCAACGAGGAACCCAGCATAAAAGTTTACGATAACTCCGAAGATTATGCTGTATATTTAAAGTTAAAGGAAATTGGGTAAGTTTTGGCCTGTAAACTTTATTCACTTTATTTTTCTTATCTTATATGTGCTTTTTTAATTTTAGATCCAGAAGAAAGTCTGCAGGAAACCGGTCCTATTTTATAAAAAGAAGAAAGTTACCTTGCTTGGGGTATTTAGCAGATGACGTATATCCTCACTGTAAAACAGATTTAAGTGAAGAGGCCTCTCCAGGTTTTCCTTTAACTTGTGAGTCTAAAGTGATTCGAGGAATAAGAAAACCTCGATTTGTGGCAAGGCACCAAACACCATTCCCAGGTGAATGTGAACCATTCGTCTTTTTAAGAAGAGATTCAAAGAAAAATCAAATAAATAACGGAGAGATTCAAAGCGCCGATCGAGATGACCTGAAGGTCGATAAGGTGGTAAGGTTTGAGTTCGATATACAAGTGATTGAAGTTATTTAAGTCAATGGCTTCTGAGTAAGTTAAAAAATTCTATGTAGTTTCATCTCTCGGGGTTCCTGCCCAAGATCACTGTGAATTTTTAAGATAGCATTCTTTCTAATGCAAAGCAAATCGTCTGTTAAGTTTGGTCTGTTTTGTATCTCCACCTTATTTACAGGAGAATGATGTTGAAGCTTCTAAGGACAACCAGTCTGAACTAACGAATGCCACCGAGGTTGCAAGTGCGAATAGTGCATTATGGCTCGATCATGCTAGAGTGGTGCTAAGACTACTAAAGAAAGATTTGGAGAAGATGAAAATTAGTGATGCTAAATTACTCCTTTCAGAAAATTTAGCTCTGTATAAACACATTCTGTAAACAAACTTATTGCTTTTCACTTGCTTCTTGTACACATGTGCTTTATCCCAAAAAAAGGTCCAAATTTAAATTTTAGCCTGTCTCCTGTGCCTTTATGTATATTTTGGTTTTGATTAATGGATTGTGCCCTTTCTATTATTATAATTCAATACAAAGCAAAGATTTCCCATTTATAAATATTGTCAGATTAACCTCCCATAATGTTTTAAATTATGTCTTATCGTCGCTCGATTGAAATTCCGGGCGGCATCTTTTCAAATAACTCTTGTAGCCGCCATCCACTGTCAAGAAATAGTCAGTTTATAGAATGCTTGTGTTTTTGTGAAGGTCTGTTAGCTAGTGTCTTCTCATCTCACACTCATTTGCAAAGAGTCTATAACATCGAGCCTCCAACCAGACTATTTCTCTTTTACTCCCACATTTTATTTGTGGTTGTGGTGTTCTAATTAGGATTCTGTATCAAAACCGCACCCTCTCTCTCACCGAACATCTGCTTCACATTTACATTGAGCCACCTAAGCTAGCTCTTTGTGGAGAAACTTGAGATTTTCCCTATTTCGGCAATTAGGAATTCAATGAAAGTTTGGCGATTGTTTTACGATCTGCGAGCTGTTATAGCTTAAAATTAGTCCAATTCGAGTGTAATTCATATTATTTCACATAAACAGGGATTGATCGTGATTTTAACAATAATAGGAAGAAAATACAAAACAATTTAAGTTCATCAAGGGAAAATATTTAATAATTTTGCATTATTGTACCATCTCCTCGACAAATTGTTTCGCCTTTCTTATACAGACTTGCCCTGAGATTAAGCCTACTATTCTGTAATTTTGCGGGCGAGGTTTCTCAGGAAAAATTTTTCTGCCAGTACTCTGACACGTATTTGTCGTCCACTGTACAGGCCCAACATCGTCTGCCGAATAGTGTTCTGAAGAGCCTTTAATTTGTTATTATACGTACATCCAGACTGTTTTTTTTTCATACACCATTTCCGTAACACATTTGTCATGTATTAATTTGAATCTCCAAGCTTTTCAGCATCCCTATCGAATTATTAATAAGATATAAGTTGTCTGCATATTCTAAATGTACCAGTGACCACTCGCATCCTACAGAACTCAAGAGTTGAACTTTGAAATCTTCGCAAGTTGCATAGACTTCCTCTAACATAAGATGGAATATTATGCTAAAGAGCATAGGATCCCTTTTGGATTCTTGTTTGACGATTCTTTCAATAGAAAATACTTCACCTGTTTCCTCTATGTATTTCTTGTGACATCTAGAAGTTGTCTAAAGCAGTTGACTATGCTTCAGGACAGCTTTAGTTTACATAATCTAATTAAAATGGCAGGGATGGATGGTGAATTAAAGGCCTCCCTTAGGTCAACAAAGATAAGTACTATTCTGGAGTCCATAACTTGCTGAAGTACCTTTCTCACGGTGGGGGTCGCTTGTTCCGTGGAAATACCAGTACGAAATCCATAATGGCTATTTTATAATCGCTCACTTATCTATAAGTTAAGCCTTTAATAGGCCATAAATACACATTATTTCCCCGTTGTGTTTAGAAGGAAATGTCTCGATAGTTAATCGGGTCAGTTCTCACTCCCTCTTTTCCACCTTTTATTTCCAGCTTCTTTTAATTACTTCCTATCCGAATGAATTTATTTTCCTTAAAGTTGTGAACATAAATCGGCCTATCGATTTGTATTGTGGTGCTGTCGGATTTTATTTATAATTAATACAAATACAGATCATAGCACTTTGTAAATACTGATTGCTTCAGCCTCCACCCCGGCTCGGGATATAGAAATTTCAGTAAGTAGGGATCTAGTGATGGTCGGCTCCTTTTAATGAATTCAAACCACAAGCCATATGTCAAAATTATAAATGTTAGTTTTGTTCTTTTTAATTCCTCTAGTAACAAGAATGTTCTTTCAGGCAGTTCTGTAATGTCTAAGGTCACATCAGATTGTAATGGTCGATAATTAAATAGTTTAGCGTAATGTTCAGCCAGGGAGTTGGGATTAAAAACAAATTTTTCTATTAGAATTAGACCACTTTCGCAAAGTTGCCATCAGGACCTTTCAGATTCATTAATCGTTAGTAATTCTGGAATTGCTACTCTCTGAGGGCATCTTAGGCACTTTTTGAAAAACAAAAACTATGGCTAAAATTTCCAATTCCTTGTGACAAACTGTTATAACGTAATGGACTAGAAGTCCCGGTTGTGATCTCACAGAGCCAACAATCTGGAAAAATCGGCAATATAGCAACACAGTAGTCAATAACCCCCGGCAGAGCACAGGACACGTTATAATAAACACGCGCATATTTACAAAAATCTATCTTAACCGGTATCGCTTAAACAAATAGGCATAATTATCGAATGTTTTTTATCAGTGGGGAAATAAAGAACGAAATTGCATTTTATTTATTAATGAAATATTGGGAGTGAGGGAAAATAATCACCCTTTCTTCTAATACAAACTAAATAAATATAATACTAACCCAGATTTTATCTTAGGTTCCATATCCTCCTTCGGCTTTTATCACCCACCCAATTCGAGTTCAAAAGTGACTGACCGCAAGCGTTGATCAGGTGGTCTTTGTTGATGTCTTTCATTACTCGGAATATTGCTTCCATCAGAGAGGAATTGGTGTTATGGGGATGCTCATTGACTTCCTTTTCAACTATGCCCCACTCCACCCCACACCACACATAATAATGCAAACGATTAAGGAGGCGGGCATAAGTTTGGTTTGACATGATGATGAAAAATCTCGGCCATCCATCCAATCCTAGCCTTTGAGAGCTTTTTTGGGATGTAGCCGAATCTTGTTGGAAAACATAGGGTCTTCCTGAATTATCAACGCTGTCTGTCGAAGGCTTAACAACGATGGTTCAAAAAATCACGACATAGGCATCCGCGTCTGCATTGACTTTAAGGCACTGTGGGAAAAACTGAAGAGACATGATATGCCCTTTACTGCTAACAACACCGAAAACCATCATTGTTAATGGAAAATTCGTGCGCAATAGGGTCCGCCTGCACATAGCCACCTGCCATTTCTTGGATTTACTTTTTGAGCCTGGTGAAATTTTTTTGGTCTGAGAAAAACCAATGACACTCCCGTTCTTCTGGATGCTTCAATTTCTTTAAGCCTCGTTTTGCACACATTAAACAATTCTCTTGAGTTGTTTTTGTCCACATAAACCGACCTTGCCTAAGAACGTATGTATCTGAGGTCTTGATATATAGCATTCCTTATTGCTCCTTCAGACACTTGAAGATCTATGGCGAGATGTTGAGCATTGACTTTCCACGATTTTCGTCCATCGTGCCATGCACTCTTCCCACAAACAGGCACTCTGATTGAGTCAACAGAGCGTTGACAATGCTCTTTTCTCTTCTTTGTAGCAACCAATTCATCTCCACTATTTTCATTTAGCTTCTTCCTAACTTTGCAAGAGAAAGATTTGGCTACTTTTAGAAGTCGTGCAATATCTAAGTTGCTATGTTTCGGTTTTATAGAAACAGTTACAGCGTTTCTTTTCATTTTGTCAGCTATAGTAGTATCTGCCATGAAATGTTCTTATATAAAAATACATCAACTATTATCAGGTTAGTTTAGAGTACACAAATGTAAGTGTCCTCAAATACCTTAAGCATCCTGTATTATAACTCTTGTCATATTTTTATTATATTACACATTTCGAATAAAAAAATACGGTTTTTATTCACTGATGGCAGTTAAATTAGGAGAACGGAAAAGTTGCTTAATTAGAGTGTTAAGAAGTAAGGTGTCAAGCAAATTCTCCTTCATGTACTTTCATTTGTTTGTTCTTGTGCGCATCTTTGATTATTACCTATGGCCCACTGCACTGTGTTCAAGTTATCCGAAGGTCGAGTTTCCAGACCTATCCAAAAAATTCCCTAATGAGTTCATATCCGCGAAATTGATCGAATTCGGAATTTTGCCATATCATCTAGATATAAGTAGTGTTTATTTATAATTAATCACGTCCATTTGATGCAAAGTAACATTTAGAATATTATTGTACTTGAAATACAATTTTGTATATTTCTAATATTCAATTTCCGTGTTGTTTATTCGGTAAAAGGTATAAATTATCTAGTTAAATAATCACTGGTTGAAAATATTTTGCTAATAAATAGAGTAGTTGCAGATATTACTTAGCATGAAAGTTGAAAATTTACTCATTTAGCTTGCAAACACATTCATATTACATCTAAGCAGACTCAATGCGCTTAATAATGGTAGTGTGACAGTAAAAAACAATACCAGCTAGAACCAATGGCCGAGTGGAAAGACTAACGGCTGGCAACAGCAAACCACAATTGCTGGATCAAAATTGACGTGAATTGAGTGAGTAAAAGTACACTGATTAATCGCAATAAAATTCGAGAGAGTGGGAGAGATGAAGAGGAGCCACAAAGAACGTAGCTGATGAAGAATTAATACTGATTGTGAAAATACAAAGAATGTTCATGTGAGTCACTTATACAGGCCCCTTAATTATCTATAGACGCGCTTGAGAGTATGAGGGTGTGGGTTATAATCTGCTCTCCTCTGTAGGACACCGTAAACGACTCTTAGATTCTCTAAAACATTGACCTAGTTCCAAGCACGACCCGATAACGCCACAATACAAAACGACCCAAACCACTATATCGTATCGATGGATCGATTCATATTATCTGCCATTTTCAACCGTAATTTGAATAAATTCGTTCGAATAAAAGGGAATTAAAAGGTTAAAAGCAAAGAATCTTACATATATGAATTATTTTTGAAAAAAAAATATTATTTTCTTATATGTAACGGTGTGCTTTTAAATGAAACGAAAAGTTCGAAAACAGTGAAAATTAATAAACTTAAACTTATATGCTATAGACAGCGGATGTCAGTTAGCACCTGACGATCAGAAACGATAAGATCTCGACAGCAGTATCCATAGACGGTCCGGTTGTGTTTGTTTGCATTCAGATACCTATATTGATGCCAATAATCACACAGAGATACTGACAGTCAATAAGGGCTGACGTCTTATTAAGAAACGTTATGTATAAATAAACTTTGTTTTGTAAATCAATAAATTGGGGAGTTTTCCGGTTACCTTTGAACTGATCTTGCGACATGAGTGACTTGGCTTATTTAATCTATGCGACTCCGATCAAATTACTAAAATATGAGTCACAGGTGACACCCTACGGACCAACAGTTTAAGTATCTTCATAGGGAATTCGGTTGGAATATCACTTCTCAATAAAATCCGACTTATTTGTTGCAGTTAAGGCCCATTCACAACACTACGATTAACTTTTGCATAAAAATTTAACCTTCGAAATATTAATAATATATGCTGCTAAAGATTAAAGTATTAAATATCAGGTTATAACTAAGTCTGTTCAAATTATTTCGAATAATAGTTGAAAGCAAGCTAACCACTGCTACATTTCTACCAAATGTATTTTTTTGCATTCCGGATAAACTTTAAAATATTAAATTAATAAAAATGCGAGGAAGAGCCTCGATCCCTTATACATGCAAAGGGATAGTGGCAAGAATAAGTAAATAATTAAGTAAAAACTAGTGAAATTATCACATACATGATTATTAAATATCCCGAAACTAAATTTTTTTATTACTTTCAGAAATATCTATTTTTAATGTGGAAAGATTTAATGATTCGGTTGTGAAAAAATCATTATTAAACTCTCTCTACCTTTTGATCTAATATAATATTAGTTAATATTTAAAAAATAAAATAAACGTTAAGGTAACCGTTATATTTCCGCATCTATCGAGATATTTGAAATCCATTATAATTTGTTTAGCTCAACTACTATTTACTGCTCGAGCCAAAGCTCCTCGCGTGGAAGTTCTCACGTCGTGGAAGTGTAGTTCTTCGGTTCGTGCCTGGAGCTTGTGTTGTCAAATTTTTTCTGGTCCTTGCAAAGTTCACTCTCCCCTTAGATGTCATTCTTGCTGGTCCAATAAATTGAAGAATTAATTTACCGAAGCAGTGTGTATGTCATGGCTGCTTTGAAAAGGTAAGCTTTCTTGCAAGTTAATGATGATAACCCAGCTCTCCGATTTCTGACGAATGCATGTATTATCTGATGTTTTTTGCTAATAAGTCTTAATTTCTTTTAGGTGTTACCAATATTGTTCCTGAGAGGTGGAATATGCAATTTTCTGGTGGTGCACACTGTGTGGGGTAATTGTCTGCATTTAAATGAATACCCAGCTCTCCGAGTTTTAACGACTTATTTTTGTCTTATGCCTATGTTAACGATACGTTCTTTTCAGAAGGGCCAAGGAAAAGTTTGCTTTTGGCTGTGTTCGTGCATACTTATCAGGTGGGTAGTTTTCAATGATGATCACTCAGCTCACTCAGAGTTTTGAAGATAACAATTTTTCACTGATGATCGGTGTTCTAAACTCCATTGTCTTTTTAAATTTCAGGTACGTCCTTGAATGATTATTATGTAGTTGTCTATTTGAATATATTCTATTCAGAATCCTTCGTTTTTGTTTGATATTACTAAGGATAATGGTCCATGAATTGTGTAATGGGTTTAAGGTTTTAGTAATGGTGTCGTCAACAAGAAAAGAGTAATTTAGAAGTATAAAGGGTGGAAAACTATTGTACTTATCTCTCGCGACTGTTATATTCTGTGTGCTTAAGAGCTTTCTAAGGGTTGGGTTTGGGAACATGCTGATGGATCGAAGTCCACTTATCGGGTTTGGGGGCTGCCAATTTTAAATAGGAATTGGTGGAAGGGAAGAGGTGCTTGAGTTAGCTGGTATCCGCCTGGAATGTAATGCCTTAATTTACATTAGGGGGCGTTAGCTGGTTGAGACGATCGGTCCTTCGTTGGAATATGGCTTCTCAGCATGTAGTCTAAATTGGCGGAAGCGGTATTTAATGACTGGGCTCCTGGTAAGATTTACGTAAAAATTCTTTTCTAATAGTTCGAGTTTCTCGACTCACTTTTTTTTAATATTGCCAATGGTTGAAATAGATATTGGGGAATAATTTTTTGAGTCATAAATTTAGTTCAGCATCTTATCATACTACTGAGTTTTGTTTGTCCTACGCTGGTGATACTTCTGAATTAGGGTGTTTTAAGAAAAAAGGTAGCAGGTCTAGGGAACATTAGCATTGACCGGTGGGTGGTTCTATTCTGATTCAATTTCTGATGGATAGTAATGATAATAATAATTCCATCCTAGAGTTTCCATGAAGATTTTTACTTTGATGTTAGTTTATTAACCGGTATAGTTGGTCTTGCCGTTCACTGGACGTGTATCGGTGATTGCTGAGCTCTGACTTTGCAAACATTTCCTTGATTGCTACGATATTGCCGCACACAGCAAAGGCAACCAAATATTATGTGCTAACTGTTAGTGCCATATTTCTCACTTAAGAATATAGATAATAAATTTTTATGACTTATTGGGATCTGATTTACTGGGTTAGCTTGTAATGTTAGGTGGCGACTTTAGCTCTATAGTGATGACTGTTGGCGCCAATGAAAATCTCCAAAACTTAACATAATGGAAGTGATTTATCACTGTTGGTCGATTATTCTACGCTCAGTGTAATGTGAAATTTGATATCAATGTTTTTATTAACAAGGTGATCGTATTTACCGGCGTGGGTCAACCGGGAGCAGTGGTATCGATGGCGTCTCTCTCTGATTATGAACAAGGCATTGTGCTACTTATAGATATATAGTAGCGGTGTGTTTAGTGATCAAATTGTTTGAATTTCCGAGCACCCAGATTATTAGTTTTTGGTTGGCGTAAAATATACACTATTAAATTACGGCAAGCTGAGAAATGCACAGAGTGAAGTTATTTATAATCGCCGTAAATGGATGTGCTTTCAGTTATACTTATGATTAGTAAACGCAAAGTAAATTGGTTAGGGTGTTTCGTCACATTTCATTATAATAATATTTGTGACAATAATAACGTTAACCTGTGAAAATGGGCTAAAATCGATTAAATATGTTCTCATCTGTGATTGATTTATGAGAGGTGCTATGTGGAGGCTCTCGAACTTAAACTACTGATTCATTTATGGTCTTTAAACGAATTGGCTTTTGGATCGGCACTGATTGTCCTATCCCAGAGATATGATAAAGTACTTTGTTAATGAACTGGAAGTGTAAATGTAATGATTTACAATACAGACGTACCGGTCCGGGAGAAGACAAAAGTACAAGTCCTTATTGCTATCGTGAAAATTTATCACAGTTCAATTTGAAGTGTATACAGTATATGGCAGTTCATATTAGTTTGCATAACCAGAATAAGAGTTAATCGTTATTTCAGTAATAACAGGATGAAAATATAAGATAAATATTACCCCCGTTAGGTGAAAATATTTTATAATTTTTCCTAATTGTATTTTCACCTTGATAGTGGATATTAGGGGGAAATCCTGTCAGAATCTCCACACAGCACACGTTTTGGACACCTTTTCCAAACATCACAAAAGCAAGGTGGCGAACAGTGTGAATGAATGAGTCATTCGTATCAAGGAGGAGCATGGTCAGGAAGACGGGCGCCGGCCCTCGTGAATATATGGGGTAAATCTCTCTAAATGATTGTGGTTGGAGAAGTCTGGATGGCCACGTAGATTTGAAACCGAAAGATTAACTTAAACCCTCTATGCGATTCATTTATTATTTAAATAATTTTTGGCATTAGCTCGGATAAAATAAAATAAACACGAGAATTACTATAAATTGTTCATGACACATGTAGTATTGTATTTCTTCACAATGAAATAACACAAGGAAGAGGAAAATATGGATAGATGAGAAGGTCAATTCGAAACCAATATTTATTAGAGGTAAAGAGTATAGTGATGTGTATGTTTCCTTGTGCCGTTTACTAATATTCCCGTTGTAATATTTCAGGATATGACCCCCCTATTCCAGGGTAAATTCAGTTGACGACGTTTTGAGCCTATGGGCCAATTCGTTAAACTGAGCTTTTGGTTATACCTTTTGATGTTTTCGTTTGTAAGAACTTAGAGCAGCAGGTAATACTAGGTAGTATACATTCTGCAGCGCTGAGCTCACCACAGTTTACTCAAGATGGGCTCGCTTTATAGGAAATGCTAACGTGTGCTATGATATAATTATTTTCGTTTTCATCGAGACTGACTGAGTACGGATGAATCACTTTTAGTGAAAAGCCAAAAGGAAATTAATCTAGATGCATTGTAAATCCTAATGGGATTTCTCTACATCTAGCCATTTCTTACCATTAATTTGGTTTTCCCCTCTTTCGCCAATTTAACTTCACATTCAATTTCATCATTCAAGTGTTATTAATGGATTGTGCTTTTGACTCAAGTCACCGAGAATTCTTCTGAGAATTGCTTCTGCCTCGCCTCCGTAGAATTTGTCTTAATGGCCATTCTAATTTATTTCGCCTTCTTTTCTGCAAATGTGGACAAAGTTATTAGTTATTGTTACTTTAATCCAACGAGTTATGTGAAGAGAAAAACTTGTAATTTATTGAGTGCTAAAATCCAACACTTCATTCAAAATCCCCGATATTTTGTGCGGTATGCAGTTCTATTTTTTAAACATCTTTGTTTTTTCTTGATCGTAAGAAGATATGCACGAATCGAAATGATCTACTGGTCAAAATATTCTACATATCACAGAATGTAATTCAATTTGCAACTAAGAGTTAAAATAATAAAACTTGAATGCTAGAACATTTTGGCGCGACGTAGTTGACTCAACTCCCCATCCTGAATAAAGTTGTTTTAAAAGCCTGAACAATTTAGGCTTGGTATCCACACCTAGGTCTCAATGATCTTCTTGGGGCTATTAGGACAAAATGACCCTTGCCGGGTGAGAAGACCAAGAGTTGGGCTGGGCAAACGTGTATTGGAAAATTGCGAACAAATGAGAAGGGGAATGGAGAAAGAAGTAGGAAGAGGAATTGGAAGGAGGTAGGCATCAGCATTGAACGAGGACAAATCGGATGGATGAAGAACAGACGAAATGAAGTATGATAAGGCGGTTGACCGATTTTGCGTCCTTTGTTAATTGACAGTTATGGTAAAGGCAAGAGTCAGCAGGCACGCAATACATTAAAAGACTACTAAGCATTGAGCAGGCCTATGATTCAGATACTACGACTCAATGCGTCCAGAATTCAAATGAAACTCTGACTTATTTGTCCACTTCCACTCGAACTTTCCTTTATCCTTTCATCCCTCACTAGACTACTTTGCTGTTCTTGTTAAAGTGTTTTCGACTGATTAAAACCTTCATAAGTTATTTTGCTTTTCCACGGTTAATGATAATTTATACTAAGTGTTGTACTACTTAAAATCTTTCTTTTTTCATTTATTTGAGTTTAAATGTAATAGCTGGTCATTATAGGAAGGAGAGTGATCTCTGACCCTTGGAAAATTGATTAAAATAAATTCAATTGAAAAAGTTTACTTATCTGTGCGCATGAGTAAATCGGATCATGACTATTTTTTCTTATATTGTGATAACTGGAAATGTAATTAATACGATTTATTATTAGAAATAATAAATAGATGAATAAATAGTTACATTTAGTGCCATTTTATTATTAGGAATTGATAAAGAAATGTAAGAAAAGTTGCCGGTTGAACTGCTTGGTAAAAAAATTAACCCGATAATCTACTAATATTGTATTTATTCGAAGCCAATTCAAATTTTCATTTACGAAATTTTGAAGGCAATAAATTCACTTCGAAAACAAAAAGCATTCATCAACATTCACAGGGGGAGTTGAGGTAGAAGTGGAAGAGAAATCAATAGGACAGGTTCCCGGTGGGTCCAAAGAGGGAATCGAACCGATTCCAATGGATCCTGCTTTAAAAGGGATCTGACGTTTCCACTTATTCCGACGATTCTGGAACCATATCTTAACCTGAGTATCAGTGAGTTTGAGAAATTTTGCAAGACTGGTTCGTTCTCCGCTTGACAAGTAGCGCTTTGATTCAAAAGCACCTTCCAGAGCAATAACTTGGGCTCTTGAAAATACCGTCCGTGTTTTCTTATGTTGGTGTTTTTGTTGTCTGCCACTCTGCGATTCTGCTGTTTTCATTCTTAGTAATTCACCAATTGGTCCTAAATGACACGGATGGTTTTACACTCTTTATAATAATAAATGATTGCTTGGAACGTTACGCGGTAGACTGTACCCTTAATAAGAAAGTGAATAACTAAATGCATTCAAAATTCAAATGAATTAAGGTTGTTGATGCCCTGATTTTATGACATGTTTTTTCTCGACCCTCTCTTTTTATATCTTATTGAACGGTTTTGCCGTTTCCTTTATTCAAAAGCTTTCTTGCAAACGTCCTCGCTTTTTATAGGTAATAATAGCGATAATAAATTAATTACTAAATTCGCATGCGTCTTACTACCTGTGAAAAAGACAATAAAGAGCCTTTAAATTTCACATTTGGGAAAAGTTATTCGTATGGATTTAATAGTTCATTATTTTTGATTTCAGAAGACTTACCTGAACAAAATGGTGGAATGGAATTGATATACAAATTTTCGAATGAATTCCGTCCTGTCGCTTGACAAGAATTAACTTCCCGGTGATTGAGTTTGCCAGATAGAGTTTGAACGAGGGTGATCATACTGGACTCTGTAATTCTTGACTCACTCGGAGATCCGGATGAGAGGGTATCGTTGGTTTTCCAGTCATAACCTAATTACATTAAATAGAATGAAATATGATTTACATGTGCAATATATTTTGAACTAATTTAAATCGCATTGCATTATTTTCAAACACTAACCAAAGTGTATTTTTATCTCTTTGATCGTTCAGGTAATTTGAGGATTGTATAAAGAGATATTTATTGATCAAGTAGCTCTATAACTCCATGATTGTTAGATCTGGCATTTGGGACTTCCACCTTATCACCATACCTCGTATATATATATGGATCCTAGTTGAGAGAAGTTCAAGTCAGCATATTTGCAGGCGTTAGAAAGAAAACACTTCATAGATCGAATAGTTAGGAAGACCGATGGAAACGAGTACTCGGAAAATAAAATGCTTGCGAAACAAAGTTGTGGTGTTTCATGTGTGTATTGAAGGACTTTAGTAACGGAAAGTTAATTGCAATCATCTATGCAAACCACAGAGTGAGAACAATTGTGACTAATTTGCTCACGTGTCTAAGGGAAGCATTCTGTTATGAGAGGGTGAACATTTAAATGACCAAGTTGCTAAATATATGGATTTTGGCCTATTTGTGTGCTACCTATGTGTGGGCTGTTTGTGCATTGAATATCAATTAACTCCATTGCTCATCCGTGCTTATCGCACACCTTTCACAATTTTCTAAATGTGTGACCTTGGTAGAAAGATACCAGTACCGACCTGATTCAGACTACAGAAATTTATAATACTCTCTGAGAACATTATCATTGAAAATAAAATCCACCTTCATTTTTGGAAACCTTCCAAGTCTGTTATTGAAAAGTGTTCACAGCACTTGGTTTGGGTAAAGGGCAGGTATCCTAGAAACACCTCTATAAGTAACCCGCACTCTACCATCTGTCTTATTGATCAGAAGTAACTATTGCTTTTGGCCATCCTCGTCACTGGACGAGCATTGATTTCGTGTCCTCTGATCTGGTAGAACTGCAAGTTGACCACTGCTTCACCGACTCGATGAAAATGACAGTTATTGTTGCCCACGAGAGGGCGAAAAATTGAAGTTTTTATTGCCAGAATCATTTGAACAAATTGGACAGTAGATCTGTATAATAGGGATAAAGGGAAGGGGATCAGGCTGATAAGTAAAAATTAAAGTCATGTCATCAAAAATGTCGGACAAAAATTTGCTCCTCAGAGAGAGTCCGCTGCCTCATGTTCTAATGTTCAAAATTTGGGATTTATTCCATATCTCATGAATTCGTGTTTCGTAAGTTCAGAGATTACTGACCTGTTGATAGATGGTTTGACAACCATATCAGATGAATTTTCTCCTAATTGCCAAGATATTAACAGGTGATAATAGTCACTATTTTAACAGCGCAGCTCATTGGGATTCATGGAAATAATAACTATCTACACAAAATAAGAAGGACCGGCATGGTTATATAGGATTTCTTTTGTGCGCCCATTGCACTATGGTTGCGACCTGAGTTAATCTGGCATGACCTTTTACTGTGAACTCGGAGCGACCTCGTTTAGTGTTAAGGCTCAAATTAAAAGTTTCATATTTAGAGCTAACTAACTTATGGCGATGAATCCGATTATGACTTTTATTAGTTTGAAATAATCCTCTAATGTTTTTTGAGGTGATCTGATTCATTTAATAGTTTAACGCTCAATTGAGCTGTAACTGTCTGACCAATGTTCTACATTGGTCGTGTCCTCAAACCCTTCCAGTTGTCCATCTTTCCTCACGAACTATAAAACCCATATCCATTAAAGCATTTTCGGTGATATAAATAATCAAATACATCGATTAATAAGAGAAATGGTTTCTCTAAATGGGTTTAGGAGGTTACGGACATTAATTAAATCAAGGAACCTCTGTGCAGCTATTAAGATAAAAAAATTAGCTACCACTCACGCTTGTACATTTATGCTGATAGGATACTAATTTTCTTTCACAGCAAGCAAGAGCCCGAGATATGGCTCAACAATATCAGTTATTTCAAAAAAGCCTTGAAGAACAAATATATTTGTTGCTTTGGATCCGATTCTCGTAAATTAATTCACATGCTTCACTATAATACATTTGGTCCTAGCAGCTGTATCCCTTCTCTTCCCATATGTTTCTTGATACGAATTTTAGCTTAATAATTCTTAGATTTATTTTCCCCTTAACTGTGAAAGTTACGCAAAATTATCCATATAAATTTC
>CAADRB010000003.1:1829794-1858884 GCA_900708905.1 Hymenolepis diminuta
ATGTGTTATATACTCACTTCATACATTAAGATCAAATTATGAAATAAAATGATATTATTGGAGAGCTTACACCGAGGACTGAACTCTTCACCTTGTCGTTGATCGCCATTATCTGAGAGAATGTTGCTGATACTGAACGCCACCCGTCCATCAGACTGATGGTGGCAGGGACTATTTAATTCCATGTGAAAGTACTGAGAATGGAAAATAACTAATGCAAGAGACTTCCTGGTTTCAGCCACTTTAAGTGCACACACACACACCCAGATTCAACTTACGCACGGATGCGCACGGACTTTTACAACCAATGACAAAATGCGAGCGCGAGGGTAGAAAGGGGAGAGGGGAAGCAGGGGAAGATGCATTTAAATTGACTTAATCTAATTGTTGTGACCTGGTCTCATTCCATAAATTAGTCGGCCAGTTTAATTCACTCATTTATTTATAAAGCGTACGTGCTCACCGGTCTAATCGTGTTAAAATATTTAGCCCTGAGGCGAATAATCATTTGACTTGACTTATGTATATTTGATTAAGATTGCATTATCTAATAAATATATTATTTATTTGAATTACAATGCTTTCAAATTATGCCAACTTATGCATAAGTGGGTAATTAAGTTAAGAATTTGGTTATATTGTACTAATCGGACAAGTAGGGGAATAGATTTGTGTTACCTCCAGTTATGGCAATTACTACAACATCCGAGACGCGAAAAAAGAAAGTTGACGAGGATACCAATTGACGCAGCTTTATTCACCCCAACAACCAGCAGAAAACCATCTTGGCATGGGCTAGTCCAAATTATCACGTTTGGTTAGGCCTGCAGATAATATAAGGACTAGTAGTGATTACAAAATGGGATCGATAATTAATTTAAAATCCCATTTAATACCTAAGTGTAAAATGTCAAGTCTGGATGTCGCCACATATTTTAGGATTTAAGTTCGTTAGAAGAGAGTATGAGGTTTAATAAAACAAAGTAAACTTAGGGTTCTAGTTCTCTAAAACATGTATTCTTGTGAAAAATCGATTCAATCACTGCATGACTCAAGAGCCCCCTCTCTGCATACCTTAATTCCTTAATGTGACCTCAAGCTATTCTGTAGAACTATCATGTGCCCTCAAGTGATTTATTTATATTTGGAGTGTTAAACCGCCTATGTGACCCTTGAAAGCACTTGGCTAAGTTGCATATTCATTTGAAACGCTTAATTTCAGAGTTATTTTCTGATTAAATTTTAGGGAATTGTTAGTGATAGACTGTTTTCAGAATCTGAGTCCGCTTTTTTGGCTGAACATTATCAGTTAACAAGATTTAATCTGTCCGTCTGTCAATGCTTCTGTGAAAATTCAATTGATCATCTGACAAAACATCCCTATCCCTCTTCAAACCATTAATCTCCAAGGTTTTACACTTCCCATCTTAGCTGGATACTAACTCTCTACCGACTCTGCCTACTAAGTCAAGGTGTAAATTTTCCCCAGCCCAGACTCTCGTTCTCTTTTGCATATCTACTCGGCTCCACTCCAACTCTATTGTCAGGTCTTCCAGCTAGCTCCTCCTGCATTGTGACTTTCTCTAATAAGTCCCATTATAGACTTACCATTACAGAATTCTTTACCCTTCGTTGCCCCTATTTTTTCTCGATGTTTAATCTATTCTTAGGTCACCGTATCTATCTAACAATCCAATTGACCATTTCGCTCACTGAATGTGCACTGATAGGCATAGAGCTCACCACTTCTGCCTTTGCTGAAAATGACGTTAATGACTGAGCTGCTGGCGCACAGAAGAATACAAACACTATCTCTACGTATGGGAACTGCTGTAATTGCCACACATATACATGCATACCAAATACCAGGCCTCGCTGACCGCTTCATTCCTCCCGATTTTCTCCTTTCTCTCTTCCGAGACTAATATCAATAAACCTGCATATCTAAACCGTCTTCTTTCTGTTATTTTGGTGCTAGTGACAATCAGTACGACCTAGAAGTTTTAATGACCTTGGTGATTACAACGTTCTCGAATTAAAATTTCGACCTGGTTTCCCTAAATTATTTCATGAAAATTATCACCGATATCTTCATGTTTATTTTCCTTGTAAATACTTCTAAATTTCATACTACGATTCAGTGCGTCACTCATAAACTGCAGTCAGGTGACCTGGACAGAGAGCCTGAAGAATTTTCGATCGAGAAACGCTCACTTATCATCATTGCTATGACGATTATCCAGCAATTCGATCACTGTAAGTCATCGAACTCTGAATTCCCGAGCGTATTCTGGCCGTTACCGATGTACAATTGACTGTAAAACAAAGTCTTCTCCCCTTAAACATAAGCCATGGATACTATCTCAAGTAATACTTTCCTATTTTCTGTTTACGTATTCCATAGAGAGCCGTCTTTTACACGCTTGTGATCACGGCGTCATTTTCCGCTCTAACCTCAGCTCTGCGTCACCTTCCGATTAACGCATGCAATTTACATAATCCCTATTGGACCTTATCTGATCATTTGGATGCGTCCATGTAAACTCGTTCTAGTTCGCATCCTATAATTAAAACGAATTTGCTCCTTTGCAGACGGCTTTTTCCCGGCTTCCTGGTTCTTAATACCATTGTTAGTTCTACCGCTTATACTCAGAGCACTTAACAATAATCTTAGTATTCCCAATCACCACTAGAACACGGTATTGTTAAGAACTAAATCCATTTGAAGCATTTCCTTGTTTTAAATACTTGAGAAAAGACAGCAAGAATTTTACACGGTACGTAAATATAGCAACAGAAAGGATGGCAAGAGAATGAATTCGCGCGTGTATATTCGAGTGTCTCTCAGATCAACATTGTGTTTCTACATACATACATACATACATACATATTCAACATTAAAAGACAATAATAATAATTTATGCCCTCGAACCAAACCAGACCATGAGGAAGAGATACAGTACTTAGAAAGGGAGAGGAAGGAAGTAGTCGAGCCCAATAACGCCGGCTGTACACACATTCTAAATACACAAATAGATATAAAGGAGGCAGAGAAATACCTTATACACTTATATATACTTGGCGATAAAAGTCGGGGAAGAGCGCTAGGAGATTAAGGAGTGGAGAATGTGAATCTGCACGCTTAAATAAAAAATAAAGACGAGAAGATGCAGGTGTTAGACGAGAACTAAAAGTATTCAGTGCGATGATTGTGAACAGGTGAAGTGTGAAAGTTAATTCAAATATCTCTTGCATCCAATTCGACCGCAATTGCAGGACAACTTCTCCGTCTCCTTGGGAAACTGATAATCGTAGGTCAACTCTTCACCTGGAAGAATTCTAAAACAGAAGGAAAAGTGGAATTAGTGTGTCGTTTAAATGAAAACCACATCACAAAGGGACTCTAAGATTACTCCTTCAACGGTTCTCACAATTACTTTCGAACTACGTGTCAATCTAAACCGTTTTTTATGCAAAGTTATTTTAACTTTTGAATGCTTGCCCAAATCGAATGCAGCCACTGGTAATTTCCTTGCGTTATCTACATACGCCGAGTAAGCGCTTGGTACTCACGCTCTTTCCCTCCTGATCTTCGTTTCTCTCTCTCTCTCTCTCTCGATAACTGTGGTATAATATATAATTTGGTCTAATCGGAGTTTTTGGCATTCTGATTTGAGAAATACGGTTGTTTGATGTTAGACTGTAGAGAACAGTCTGGCTGATTGTCGTTCAGTTCAATATTCCTTTTGTACCTAGTGTAAACGGCCGCCCCAATCAATGGACACATACCAATACAATATTAATTGAAACGGACATATCCATCCGCTCATATTCCAGTGATAGAGGGGTGAATCGAAATCTTAAAAACGCTCATGAACTATTCATTCTATTCATTTGAGTTTTGTCTACCAGTTATCATTTGATCACTGAACCCCATTATCCAGAACTTCCCACAGTCTCTCTTATGGAGCTCATAAGATCATTGTCAAATACAGATTTCTAATTGCATCTATTTGATGATATATCGTGTTACGTCTACTTGAGAGGGAACTATACCTTGGCGTTTAATTTATAAATGAATAGAAAATAAACAGGCAGATCAACGATATAAATAGGTATCATTAAAGAAAACGTTTACGTTTCCAATTGAAGAATTAAATGAGGGAAATTTTCATTCTAATAACTAAACAGGACAAATAGTTTTCACAAGCACAAATACTTCGAACTGTATATTTGTATCGATAATCCGGATGCTTGACAAAGAAAACATTCTTCCGACTCTTACTTGGATATCCTACAATCCTTTAGTAGACTAATTTGAACAATACAGATCTTGAACCCCCGGTAACTAAAGAGTGAAATGTCCCAATTATCACAACATCATAGGACACGTAATGACGCTTCATTACATAATTACAAAGTTGAAAGTCTTATCAACATTTATGTTTAATAGAGGGGAGGTATCCTAGAAACGCCTGATAAGAATTTTGGAATTAGTCACCCCTCCTATCAACAACTACGGTTGACTATTCACATCACTGGATATGCACTGATGAGCATTATTTTTTATGAACTGACTAGAGAGATTTGTAAGTTAACAAACATAAATACACTACTGAAATAGACAGCTGACCTTCTGTTAGCAGTAATTACAATGTGATTCTTCCCCACAATTTGAGCACCACAGTTGGGTTGACAGGAGTGATTGATGAATCGTGCATAGTTTCCAGCGTAGGTCGCATCAACAACCAGATTCTCACTGATACGGAAGAAGTAACAGTCCACTCCTTTGGCTCGATACATTGCCTCCCGTTTGTCGCACACCATGTTAGACACCAGTTCCCCAGTGTATTCGCAAATCAATTCACCTGGACGGAAGGAACAGAGGGCGAAGAGACCACGTTTGTGAATCCGTGAGGGACACACTGCCACACGCCACATTCGAGCCTCTCGGCTGGTCGGAATGTTTCGGAGTTGGTGGGTCAACTAACAAAGACAAACATTAAAAAATGAGATATAAATAAAGACATTATTCCAACTGCTCTTAACAATTCTATAGCTGCAAATACCACACTCCAGGATCTTAATATTATAAATCGCAGAGCACGATAGGATTGGAAATAAGCCATGCTAGCAATCTCACCAGTCAATACGGAAGCACTTGCCAGCACGAAAACCAACATAGGCGCAGAGTGAATCAATGAGAAGCTCTGGATATGCCGCTGGAGACGGAACTGACTATAGTGGTAAGGTGGTTGATCCCTCTCACCTTTGTGTTCTTTAATGTAACTTAATTCATCTTTCTATTTTTCCTTTCATTCTTTACCGTTGTTCTAAATTAAAGACTTATCCAGACCACACTTTCTAAATTGTCAAACACTTCAGGCGATTGTCAGACATAACACTCCCTTTTCAACTTTCGTAATGCATTAGCTCCAAGGTCCCCAGCTGGGTGTTCACATTACGTAAGTAAATACATGCTTAGACCACGCTTCCTATACTGTACGAAAGGTTCCAGTAATTACTCTCAGCACCATGAAGCACTCCTAACGACAAACTTTAATTCTGCAACCCCGTTATGAGCGGTTGGCAATTTCTCTTACCGTGATGACACCAATGGGCCTCTAACTCGTGAAATCTAGCTTTGTAGAGGAGAAAGTGAACTTTCTACTTATCCTAGTACAATTAATGACCTCGCCACAGCGACCTCTACTATGGAATTTACACAATAGAGTTAGGGTATCCCGAGGAGCACTAACATAAGAGCGAAATAGACGAAATCAGTTAAATTGGAGATATCTTACGGATGCTAATTGCTTCGATCTCCCAGCTTCCGCTTCTTCAACCATGTCAGCAGTTGCCTCAGCAACCACAGCCTCAACAGTTCGCGCATGCAGACGAGGGGAGATGTTGAGGGAGTTGGCCACAATTGAAGCGGCCTGACGTGCAGCATCAATACACGCGGAGGGGAAACGACCATGAGCTACCGCAGCGCTCGAAGATGGAAGACTGTCTACACTTGCTCCACTTCTTACCGACCGACCATTCTTTTCACCTGGCCAGTGCAACGGGAGACAGGAGCGTGGAGCTCGATTTGCTTTGCACATTAAAAAAGCCAGTGGGTCACGGGCCATTTCGGATCTCTTGGGATCTTTCTCATAAGGTATTAATCGAGCTGCACCGCAGAGATTGGAATGCGGTGGTTCATACTAGAAAAAAAGGTAACTCCGCGTCACTACATCTATTTCATAAAGAGGGAAACGCGAGACTAAAGGCAACTTACCTTCTCTCGAATCTGATCGATTCGATAGCGGTGATATCGGAAGTGATAGCGAAGACAAGTATGAGCTCCGGGCAATTGTTCAAGAAGGAAGATCACGTGACGGTGGTTAAGACCGAACTGGGCCCAACCGTCAATTACTAGAAAAAAAAACAAATTTTAAAAGTTGACTTCACTATTTAACTTTTGAGAGGCTCTAAACAACGAAATCAAAAAACGAAATAAGATAATTATGAAGGTGAGCACATTCAAGACATATCTGGGAAAGAAGGATTGAGAAGCTGATAGGACAAGGCAACAGTAAGCCACCAAGCGTGTTAGAAGTATACATATGCTTTTTACTCTTATTTTCATCCGTCATACGTCTTGTAGATTTTACTCCATTTTATACTAACTAGCCACATCTACGTGATATTTCAAGAATTATTTAGAAAACACTTCCTACCCCAGAAATTTGGTCATGTCATTTATTTAATGTGCGTCGATGGATATCGATGTCGTGACCATCGTGGTTGTATTAATTTTCTCCTAATTTTAATCAAATATTTCATTTTGATTAAATCTGCATTACTATTGTCTTTCTAATAGAATAAAACAAATTTTAAATGAAAACGATTGGTGAAAATAAAAAAAACAACAGATTAATTGGAAAAAAGGTTTTCATGAGACTGAGCTATGTGGAAATATATTTTCCCAAATTAAACTGAAAGTATAGATTATTTCTACTGCTAAAGTAAAACAATTACACTGAAAAATAGTTACTTACGAGGAGGAACAGCGAATAGGATATTCCGTGCCCTGCGAGCGTCGGCGACAACACTTACGACATCCCGCCAAGCAGCCGTTGGCGTGAAGAAGTTCTCTTTCGAAGATTTTGCCGTAAATATAAGCTGGAAAGAGTTGGCCTGGAAAGAAGGCACGTCGTGATTAAGTAGAACAGTTTGACAAGGCGACAGGGAATACTAAATATGAAAAGACATTCGAGGGACTTACGAAAAGAGACGCTTCCTTTTGGTACATTCTTTCATTCGCCACTTGACGCGCCTTTTGAACACTCTCTTGAAGGGCTCGTCTGTTCTCCCGTTCGGTCATCCATTTTCGCTTCTGCGGAACACTCTTGCCATTTCCTACTCTATGTAGAGGCATGCTGATGAATTCATCTGAATCATCCAGACCATCTAGCTGTTTGATCTGGGGTTGAGAAGAGGGAAGATTTTCTGGATTCTGCTCTTGAGATAAACCTGTTTGGCCAGGAGTAACTGGTGTGGAAGACTGCTGTGATAGATAGATATATAGGGATATGATTATAACCAGAAGAGATAATTACTACAATCCACACTTATAAATTCACGTGTTAGTAGGGCATTCAATAAATTACCAAACCCCAGGTATTGTTAACTGATGGCTCAGTAAATCTAAAAGTGGGAGTGGCACTATCACTAAATCTTTTGAAATTGGTAAATTCGGATGTATACCTTCTTCTATTACCACAGCTGGTCCAAGTGCTTTCAAAGATGAACTTTAATTGAATAGAGTATTCCTAAATGCTCAAACCATGAAGAACACCAAATTTCACATTTCACCCCACTTTTCTCAATCTCTACGCATTTCGTCTAAAAGATATCCTTAATACAACCTTTTAATTTGATGATCTTATTATATACTCAAATATAATGTTTTTCTTTAATAAAAAGACAAAACCAGTCATATTCTTCAGAAGGAATTTAAGGCAAACGCCGGTAGAAAAGGGCGAAAAAATTTCCAGAGCTGAGAGTTTCATGGAAGAAAGAATTCCAACTGAAGACAAGGCTAACTAATTCAACAGTTAAATCATACAATTTCATTGAAAAACAACCAACTTTGATCAACTATTTCCTATTAGGGTTCTACAGAACCAAGCAGAAACTTTTTATTTCCATCTCAACGTCTTTAACCAACTTCTCAATTTACTCCAAATCCATCAAATTTGAATACCACTGCAAAAGTGATCTCAGCTTCTCTAATCACTAACAAATTTTTCTACTTTGGTGTAAATAAACATTGTTATGCTATCCTTGTAAAGCATGAAAAGATAGATGACGCTTTCTTACCACAACAGTTATTGGACCCGAGGGTCGTACTATCCTCCGAGTAACAATCGGAGGACGAATCAGCCTATGTGCAGTAGGTACTGCAGGATTTACTGTGACAACTGCAGAAGTAGTAGAGGCGTCAACCGCTCCAACGACTAACGGTTTGGTGGCGGAAGTAAAGAGCCGAACAGGCCGAAGAGCTGGTCCAACAGGTGCCCTTGGCGTCGTAGTAGGCAAAGGAGCTCTCACAACAAAAGGCGGGCGTATTGCTTGAGAGGGTGTGGTGGAAGAAGTGGTAGTCGTGACCATTCTCACCAGAGACCCACTCGGAATGGACTGGTACACGTTTACCGGTCGTTTCAGAGTGCCTATAAAACAATAAAATTGCAATTTTGTTCATCGAGTCAGTTTACCGGTCAAATAAGCTTAAGTGTACTAGGTTGGAGAATATGGTTCAAATTGGGAATATTTATAGAGTAGTCGGTTCTCACAAATTTGGAAAAGTTTCTTCTTCAAGGCTTTCAAAGATGGATTAGTGTTGCTCGTAATGTGTCATGGATTGGGGATGACGCCGAGAGGTGATACTCTTATCTTGTATAATTTCTGAAATAAAGCATTTAAAGCCACGCAGTTCCTGGAATACAACAGTTTTGTTCAATTTCAACAACCATTTAGCATTCTACATCACTTTCTTAGTACGATACTCCGCTGAGACAGAGTTTTAAGAGCCCCAGGAATTATACGTGAATTTGCCGTTCATTGGCATTATTTCATTTATCCTAATTAAAATTAACAGATGACATCGTTAGAGGTAGATGGCGGCTCGAACGTTTCTGTATAAGAAAATCGGGGAGACATTTTAAAGTATCCCAAAGACTAAATCTTTGTTGAAGCTTGGCTTGGGGATTTACAAAAGAGATGCGCTGAGCAAGCCCTTCCACAAAAACGGGGACTTCTCGCGATATGTAGGACACCCTACAGTTCATTGTTGTCCGACGCCCTCAATCTTGCAGAGATCTGTTCTCACGAAAATCTCAATGAATCCCACCTTTACCTTAAATATCAATAGAGGAACAAATATAAATTAATTAAAGTATCGAAATTCCAAAAAAACTGCTACTTAAACCTAGTTATTCTAATTCTGCTTCTTCAGCCACATATATCTAGAATGCTAAAACATGAAACATCCAAACCCTTTTACCCCATCTTGAGTAAAGAATAGGTTTCTTAGAACCATCCTACTTACAAAATTGAATTCTGCCATCCACGTTATTAGCCAAACTTAACTAGGGCGGTTGGCAATTCCACTCACTGGGTGTGTAACGGCGGATATCGAACCTGTGACCTCCGACTTCACCGATACATAAACACTTCGCATATTAATTGAACCTCACAAAGCAATGAAACTAGGAAGCTTATCAGCAAAGGGAAAATGCACCTACATGTAGGAGGGGGGGGAGCAAGTTGAGCCTGAAGAGCAGTTCGTTTCTGAACGACATCGAGAGGAGTAGTCATCTGGACCGTCGATCCACTGCTTGAAATAGCAGTTGCAGGTGGTGATGTGAGAGGAGTGGATACCGTAGTAGTAATACTTCTTGTTGTATTTGAAGTTTGTTGCTGTTGTGTTGCTGATGGCTTACTCAAAGAAACTAAACAAAGAGAGAAAAGAGAAAGGGAACTAAGCAATTTCCAGGATGAGTAATGATAGAATTTGCATAGCAGGTAAATTCATTAGACAAAAATAATATTTCACAGATTCGTTTATCAAATATCACACTGGGAAGTCTGCCAAAATTTCTTAATGAGAAGTGTGATTTTTTAATATTCTTCTGGTGACCAACATTATCCACTTGACTATTGAAATTATCGGAAATAGTCTTACGTACTTATAAAATATGCAACACAATACACTGCTAGATAAATTGAAAATAATATGAAATATTGCCGGGATCTTAAAGATTAATACATGTTAATAGTCACAAATAGAAGCAAAGTTCAACAAAAACTTCAACCAATTTTAAATGGCCCCAGTTGTCTATTAATATTTGAAGCGAAACATGCTAACCATTTTGACACAGAAAACAAGTTTAAAGCCTCAATGAGTAACGTGAGAGGAATAATCTTTAACTTCATTCCCACAGCGTCAAGATGTACTGAGATTTAAGCCAAAAGATTCATTATTGTTTCAACACAACACTAGCAGTGGGAAATTTGACTAACTCCATCCGATTTAGGTGTTGAAGTTCCGATTGCCACTAACTATTAGAAAGGTAATCAAGGAGCCATTCATTAGAAAACCATTTCCGTAACGTGGTAGATTAAGACTAGGTGCATACTACGATAATGATATTATTACAAAAAAGCATTCAACTATTGCTACAAACAGCTTCGACAATTAATATTAATTTAGAATCGACGAGTGACATAAATTTTGAGTTGAACAAAGAAAATAAATGTACAAAAGACTCTTCTCCGAATTCCTATTTATATATCTGCTAGCTTAATATAGAAAGGTAGACTTACATAAATACAACGCAAATTCAGCAAACCATTATTTATCTGCTATAGTTACAAATAATACAGAATGATACCTGCTCCAACAATTTTCGGTACGGTAGCCCTCGGAGGGAATGAAACATTGGAAAATGTCGGTGCCCCAGCTTGAACCGGTTGACTAGACGGTCTGGTAAGAATGAGAGACTGACTCTTCTGAGCAGCAACGGGGCTAGCACCACTGCTGATAGATGGCACGCTTGTAATCATCGAACCTCCAGCACTGGCGTTGACAACAGTAACCGGTTTCACACGTGGAGGTGGCGAAGACACAACTGATTGATGCCTAATTGGAACAAAAGCGGCGGGTTGGATTGAAGAACTGACAACGACCTGAGCAACAGATGGCTGACAGGGTGTCATTTGTGGTCGAGGTTGCTGCTGAGGCATTATAACAGGTTGATCAACTCGTGGCTGCTGCTGAGTATAAGAGGGAGACGTTACGGCAGTTTGCAAAGTTGAAGTTGAGCTTTGTTGCTGCTGCGTTTGCTGTTGAGGGCTAATGGAAGTTTTTTGGAGGGTCCGATTTGGAGGCGTGCCTTGTCTATAATTACGTAGAAGAAGAAAGCCAAACAAATTATTTTTCTGGCTGACAGGCGAAAAAAAATTGGTTGTGGGGTATTAATGCATACCCTCCAAGTATTTTACATGTAAGTATTCCCCCTTGAATAATCTCCTTACATATCCAACCTCTTATCTGCTTATTCCAAAGCTTGTTTAATACTTATATAACCTCTATTTTCTTTGTGCTATCAATAGTCATTTCATTTCTCATAATATAAACTGTTTAGGTCAAGTTTAGACGTACTTTCGGCCTCTCCCTAGCTGATAATGTTCAGCAGTCTTGAAAGATTAGGAGTTCTTATTTCCATCAATACCATAAACAATAAATTTCGGCAGATGAAATTTGTTACAATTCTACAAAATAGTGATTCAAGGAAAACTTGTTACATTCTACTCAAACGTATATGTTGAATCATAACCTTCCACCGTTCTGATTATCAGACGATGATTTTTTTATTGGCTACCCATTTGACGAATTGGGAACGGACAACAACTCTTAGTGTGCCTCAATGTGGTCTCTATCAAAATCGGGTTGTCGCCTTCCCCCTCTCTACTTCACTCTCTTTTTCTCACTCATTCCTTTACGGTTGTCCGATACACAAGCGGTCCTAGTTAACTCTTCGACTTCTCACTTGAGAAAGGCTGTTGCGTCCTGTTAGCGTTTGGGAAGATCATTAGTTATATATCTGAATCTAACTTGGGCGGGCTCCTCAAGCAGCCTTACTGACGGGATTGTCGCTGCTTTAAGCTTAAACACTCTTGTCGTCCCTTAAAAATTCATTCAACTCAAAACATCAAAAATAAATTCTACAATTCAGTAAAGCTCCCTACGACGAGAAATACCCAACTTAGAAATAAAACCGCAGACTAAGTGGGGCTATGAATTAACAAGTGAATAGCCATTTTTTTTAAATAAAATTTTCTTCAGTGAGTTTACGAATTGTCAATCGACGAAATGAATAATCGAAAAAACTGAGAGAATCTGCGGGCCGTTTCGTACAAATTTCGAGTCAGAGGTATGGTGTCCCTTCAAAATGCTACCAAGGTAATTCAACATAATTTAATGCAAAGGCTCATGTTGTCCAGGAAATATAACTATTTTTCATGAACATGACCTATTTTAATCATTAAAAGATAAATGTACCGACAAAAAGTGACAGACTACTGAATTTCACCTGAGCACCGTGGATATGAATTCACTCAAGAATGATAGCAATTTACTTCCTGATACTTTTGAGCATTTTGAAATACGGACATGCAAATAAGTAAGGAACTTACGTATACGTAAAACGAATAAGAGGAAGGCCGGTGGGATTATTGGGATAGGGATCATAGGCCAAAGAGGAGTAGGTCGATGTACTCTTTCCAGCACTTAGACTAGGCACCAATTTGGTTCCAGGTTCCAGGGGTCTAGACGCAATGGGTGTATACGCATTGCTGGATCGACTGGTTGGCACATGAGGTAGGATAGAACGTTGATATGATGCAGTAGCTGCTGAAGACAGATTGTTCGTCTTGACAGAATCCTTGGGAGCTTGACTGATAGTCAGGGTGTAGGGCTCAAGAACATTTGGGTCAGCGACACTCCAGTAGAAACGACGAGCACTACAAGATAGAAAGTGGATAGAAACAGAAAAAAAGAGATATTTAAGTAAGGTGATATATTCGTCAATAATTCTTAATCCCATTTAATCGAACTAGTCAATCAAATTTCAAATGTATTCGAAAGAGTCCTCAACCGCATTAAAAGTAAACTACCCAAGTCTATTATGGAAACTATTCACAGCACTTGATTTGGATAGAAGGTAGATATCTTAAAGCTATTCTTAAGAGAAATTCACATTCTGTCATCCCTCTTGTTGACAACTGACCATTACAGCATAGTACACATACAATTGTCAGTATTAAACTGTTAGTAAATAAATTGGCGTCGCTGTCCAGCCATCTCAGTACTGTTCCATGTATACTTGACTTGAATTATTCACTCAACATATGGTGGGTTGTACCTGTATAAAAATTTAACCAATTCATGACAGTTCGAACCATTATTTCGCAGTAAAACCTGTTGGTGTAATTAAAACTGGGAGAGCTAATGGGGGAATAACCGACGCCTCATAACTCCCAAACCCATTTTCAACATCCATACCGAGCAGAGAGATAGCAACATTACATCCCCTCCCTAATAGTCACCTCCTATGAATCAGACCTACCCAGTGCGATTTGTATGCTCTGATGAGTATTGAAACTTTTATCTAAAATCATAGACGAGCACGTAAACCATTACCCCAACAGCGCACAATTAGTCCCTTGACCGAGTAAAACGCAAACTAACCTTCTAGGTCTAAATCAGCGTATCCGTGTCTTAAAAACATACATTATTCTAGATAGTGGGAAAAATAAATGGTGTACAATCATACCGATATCCAACAGGACACAAAAAATTTGGTTTCTCCCGACAGAGAGAATCTGAGGCCTCAGCAATGTGTCCGAGCCGATCAATATGCAATGAGCCGATTGTAACTACGAAAGCTGATGCTGGGAGTTTGTAGGAGGCGAAAGCCAGGGTATTCACAGAGATGGCTAGGGAAAGAACGCTTGGACATTTCACTGCCTTTTGATCCTCATCTTCGTAATCGTCAGTTTCATAATTTTCATCGATGCTGGAGCCTTCCTCCTGCTCCTCATTCTGGTCGAAATCATCATCTCGCAAGGATACCACGAAACAATCAGAGGGCACAAAAACACGTCTACAGACAAGCATCTCTCGAAGTTCAGGACTCTGTAAATGGAAAATGATGCAAGTAAATAATGGGCTTTCCACGTATTATAAAGGGATAAAAGGTGATATACAGACACTCAATATATGACTGCATGAGAAACTCCCTTTGAGGCACGAAGACGAGCTTCTCCCTACCGTCAAATATATCTCGTTTATGTATCTAAACCGTCAATACACTAAGGTGTAATCTAGTAAAAATATGTTCACACTGTGCATAGGCTGCAATATGTTCCAGTAAAATTCGGATCAACTGACATTTTCCTGAAACCAACTCTTTACTATCGACTTTGCATAAATCAAAGAAATGACGAGCCCAATAATTACTTCCCAATGGTCAATCTGTATGTAAAGATTGAACTGATTAAACATGAGTCCTGGAGTCCATTCAGGATTGAGAAGACTTCCAAGTCATTCAGACTTGCGTCTATGAAATCGACTTGACTTGTTCACAAGGTATACGGACTAACCAATATGTCCCCTCTGGTGATAACAAGATTTAGCTCCTCAGATTCATCAAAGGACTTGACTTGGTTAAAGCGAAAGTAGTCTGTAGCCACTCTTAAGAAACTCGCATTCTACCGCCAGCATTAACAAAGGCAATTTGGCATCCAAATCAGTGGATATGTGCCAGTGAGCACAGATCTCATGACCTCTGGTCTAGCAAACGTATTTAACCACTTCTTCTTTTAAATACTTCATGAAGGCATTGAAACTATTCCCTAATGACATGTGAAGAGCTTTTTTTGGAATAACTACCATCAGGCTTCAAAGCGAAATGTCGGTCTAACGTTTTAAAACACCGACACTTTCGTAAAGGTATTGATTAGCAATTTAAACCACGAAGACAATTATAACGGAGGAACAATAAGTCTTCGGTAAAATTCACCACTAATTAAAAAATCACAGATCCCACTAACTAAAATTGTCTTAAATATTAGACGCCTCAAATCTTACAGAGGAGAGCTGTTAAGAAGCTAACCATCTGAGAATCATCCTCAATAGTAAAAATACATCCAATCTATACTCCAGTATGCATTTAACAGAAATCCTAATAATCCCCAGAAAAGGATAATATTTCTGAGCTAAAAAGGGACAAACCCAAAATTCTATCCTCTACTTCCAAATTCCCATACTGGAGAAGTGAAATTTATGCATCCAATAGTGCTACTAGCAAATCTTAAATATACTGAAAAAAAACTAAGGACAATAGAACACTTACCGCCATTTCCCACTCGATTTCACTTCTAATAGAATCCATTTCTTCTTGCGATATCCCCCATTCAGCAATAAGTTCATCTGCACCCCTTATATCTTCCTTAATGGCCGCTTTCTTCCTTTCTAACTCCTCTTCATCGTGCTTATAGAGACTTTCAACCTTCTTACTTCTCAATTTTTTAATCGACTGCACAAACCTCGTTGCCCTGGCTTCAGTAAAACATTCAGGAGAACAGAAAAAACTCCTTCCAGCAGTGAATACCGGCTTACTATGCGTCGGTTTCCATCGACTCATGGCACAAGGAAAGTGGACAACCACATCACAGGAGCTCGTGTTTGAACAGGACATTGTCGCTCCTGTACGTCCACAATCCTTGCAAAGCGACCGACATCCGCGTCTTAGAGCTGCTGAAAGTCCAGTCAATTGACCCGAATCCTCCTCAAAGACTTCTTTACTCCACAGAGCACAGTTGACATGCACCCACGTGTCAGAACCAATATAAATCAATCGATCTTCAATACTGGCATCAGTATGGCGAGCACATAGGAGGCATCGCCTAGGTTCAACCGAAGGATCAAACAACGCCTTCTCCTCTTGATCGATGATTTCCTCTGGAAGAGCTCTAATCTCAACATCCGGTGCCTCAGAATCACTCTCATCTAGATCCACCGTAGACTTTGAGGAGATTGGAACCATTTGAGAAGCATAGGTGGCATTAAGAGCGTCCCAGTTTAACTTAACTGCAAAATAATAGGGCATTGTTCTTCCTTCTAACAGAGCTTTCAGTACCGCGCGACGGCTTGGACAATGAAGTTGACGCTGCCATTTTAAGAAAAGTTCCTTTTGGAAGTTTGAGATTAGTGTTTCATCAGTAGTCGTATCAGAGATGATTTGTTCTGAATGAATACTGAGTGATGAATAAGTAGGATTGCAGCAATCGGCATTTCTCACTCGAAGTTTTGTAAAGGCCTCTTGTGCAGTATCAAATTTACGATCAATATTGGTGAAATCGGGATGATATGTGGTGATGTGATGGCGAACTTTCTCGATGCAAGTTTGATAGAAGCCAAATTTGCGCGGTGGGGTTGTTTGATTGACTTGGAAGATATTCATCCGACGAATTTGACAAGTTAAGGCGGTCACAAAGGGACAAGCAAGCTCATAGAGTTCTATTTCAGCAGCAGAACGCAGAAAGTCCTCAACGGCGGGCAGAGATCCTTTTCTTTGATGAAGAAGACCTCGAACTAAAAATATCAAAATAAACAAAATGAAGAAGATAGTTGCTACTTTTCAACAATAAGTAGTCTATCAATACTACCTACCTTCCTTAACTGAAGCAGAAGAGTCCAGCCAGGGGAAAAGAGTTTGAATGGAAATTGCAAGCCAATGAAGGAGCTTTCTCAATAACATATAATCACTTGTGGAAGGTGGATTTCGCTCGATCCTTGATACAACTCTGGCCAGTAGAATAAATGCCAAAGTTTTCTACAAAGCATAAACACAAATGTTGGAAAAGGCGAAGTGATCTATTTTAATACGATTAATCCATCTTCTTGGTCCTTGAAAATAAATGAAGTGGTAGGATTGACCATCATAATCAATCCACAGAATTGTTGATAATAACTTTCTGAACTGACCAGAGGGGCGAATTTGAATTTTCAAACGTGAACCAACCATTAAGTAAATACTGTACAACCTGATTCCAAAAGACCAAATAAGACTTTTGATATCCTGACTTTAATTTTAACATCCGATCGATCCCTTTCTCTTCATCTCTTATTAAAATTAACTGTTATACGACTTCATATGCTTTTCCACGATGAAAAATTGCCAGTTTTCGCCTTGTCATTGGTCATAACGATAATATAACACCGGAAAACAGTGCTCCATATAAAAGCGAAATTGAAAATATACTCAACAGTATTTAAGCTACAAAGTAAAACGCTAGAGCACTTAAACGGCAGAAATTGTAAGAGGGCAATGAGATCCAAACTGAAAGTTGTAAAGTAAATGCTTAGAGCATTAGATAAATACATAACTCCGAAGCTCAACGTTTTCTATCACTCATCCTGGAGCTAATATCGTGAGAAACCCAAATTCTATAATCATTTTATTAGCCTGACTTGACCAGTACAGTTGACTATTTAACTCGCTGAGTATGCTTTAAGCCCGTGATCTCCGACTTTGCAAACGATCACGTTGGCTGCTATGATCAAGAAGCTATAAATAAGCTCAAATACTAACTGGAGTAATCCAAAATTCCGACCCTAGGGAATCCAACAGCCAATCAGCTCTAGCAGGAGGTGGAGTCAATTCACCATGCAGCAACCATGAGGGCACATAAGCTTCTTGGTTAATCGCCTCAGGAATCTGTTCATCAGGCGAATGAAATTCAACTGCTTCTCCCTCTTCCTCCTCTTCTTCTTCAAGTCCCTCATACTCTCTTTCCATCTCTGCTTCAATTTGCTGATCGTGATGAAAATCATCTTCATCGCCATCATGCAAACCATCCATTTGATGCATGTAGCGATAGGAGGAGGCGGTGTATTCTAGGGGCGAACCCGGAGCAAAACTTCTTCGATCGGTCGTTGTGGAAGAGAATGCCGTGGAGGATGAAGCGTATTGATGATGATATGAGGATGTTTCACCCCCAAGAGGCTGCATTGCACAAGCATCCACCAGAGCATTCAGGCGTGCTGTGAGGGCCGTACACATGAGCTGACAGAGTTGTTTCTTATCACCACCCTTGCTCCTTTTAAGGAACTTCTCCCGGTTTGGTTCACATGCTGTACAAAGGATGACGTAATTTCTCAGTTGTTTGGGGTAGAGTCTCATCAACTCAAACTGATCAACTGGGAAAAAAGAAAATACAGAGGTTAATCCTAGCCTTTAGTATTCGCTGAGCTCATTGTGTGAACAATAACTTAAAGCTCGTAATAGCTAACAGCTCTAGATGAGTGCTTTCTTCTGCTAGCAAACGAGCTGGAAATGATTAAGAAAGAAAGCATAACCTAGTTGATTTGAGGAAACATAAACTACAACTAATTCATCAAAGTTGATGTGAAAATGACGGACCAATCGTCACCAATCGGGTATTTCTGTGATGCTTGGCTCATGTCATGCTGAATATGTCCTGACATTTACACTACAACTCTTCCAATCACTATCATCTATTATCAATTTCTCCTTCCCTTCTAAAACCCTAGGTATAGACGGATCGCTATAAGTCTAATATGGTCACCAAGAGCAGTAGTCCATGGTAACGAAAGGGCCATTTCGTACCGTGAAAGGTTCTCAAAATAAGCTCCGACCAAACTTAACGACTCGATATATCTCAAGAACAAAGAAAATCTAGTTACTCCTCGAATGCTTTACCTTATTAAGACCAAAATCTCCAGATTTCGCCATCCTGTGCCTCTGACAGCTATACATTTCCCTATCACCGACACCAATCTTGACTAAATGGATTTTTAATAACCATTGGATAACTAGACTAAGACAATAGGGGCACTTACTGCTAAATTGAGCACAAGAGGTGTGCATCCATTGTTCACAGGCGTCACAACGGATCAGTTCAAGGGGTTGAGTTCCATAGGCACGATGGCAGACTGGACAAACTTCTCCTTTCGTCTCGGCCTTTGCGCAATCGGCACATTTGGAGGGGTTGCGGGACCAGGGCACAATTAGTTCCTTATCGCCCAATGAACGCATTTTTTCGGGATAATCGCCATAGGGAGTTACTAGACAGTGCACACACTCAGTGCAATGGGGACAAACCTGAAAGAAAGTTGTTAATAGTAAATTATTTAATAATTGATCTTTTCTCCTCTAGATCCGTGATATATGTAGCACAACACTCAAAACAAGTTAATAATGGCCTAAATATGGTAAATTTGCTTGGAGGATCAATAAAATACCCATGATATATTTTTATGGATTGTATTTAATAGGTAGCACTTTTCTATCTGCATCACGATTTGAATATAAAACCTATTGAGAAATACGCTTTAAAAGCCAGACAATTACTTTTGAATCATATTGTTTAAATTGTTCACTTATGATTTCACGGTATTTTAAAAGTAACATCCTATAAAGATATCCGATTGTGTACCAAGTAGTTTACAAAAAATGAAGTTAGAAAACCGGTTGTTCGAGTGCAAGGACGGTGAAGGGATACTACAGAGGTAAATGTTCAAATCTATGCAAAGATCATCAAAAACTGTCATGCAGAACTGAAGAATCCAGGTTCTATAATGGAGTCCCAAGCGGATCAAGCCACAGTGGAGCACTTGTACACCGACTGTGCAGTGGTCAATGTGTACATTTATTAACTTGGAGGTCATGAAATTGAAGCTCTTCAGTGCACACCTGGTAATGTGGGTAGCCGACTTCACTATTGGGGTGAGAGAATTCGTTTTTTTAAAGAGCGGTTCCAAAATAACGTTCCTACAAATGTGTTATTAACAATTCTCTAGTGGCCTTGCAATTTTTTAAGTGGACGGTTACATATAACCTAATAAACAGATAGAACTTCATATTACGTTCGTTCTTGTCATACTTCTTTTTGCATAAAAGGAATGAGTGATAAGTAAATTAGTTGATTTGAGATAAAAAACCAGTTTCCAATCAAATGATCAACAACACTCAATTTTCCACCAAGAAATAAAGCAACATAAGCAAAAGTCCAAGTATAAGCAATCACGGGGTTTCTTTTCATAACGCTTTAACAGTCTTCAAACAATCAATCCGAAATCAAGCTCTGATTATTGACTCAAAAAGTCTGAAATTGGTGTCATCAATTTCGGTATCTACAACAATTTAATCTTTATCACCTTGTGAGTCGACTTATTCGTATTACATTTGCCGTATGTGAATATCGACTTTTCAACGATCGTTCACCAATTCAACACCTGGTGTTATATAAGATTCTCAAATATGTGCGTAATTTGACAGCTCAACTACGATTCGGTTAGGATGTAACAAACTTAAAACAATTCGATCACATACCTACTGTGAGTATTCGGTGCATTTATAACAATAACATCTGTATTTTGAACATTCAATTCATGACGCGGGTTTTGGACATTGGGTATAATGACGTGACAATTAATAGGCCTAGTTCTGTGTATATTGAAGTAGAGAATAGAAGACTTACGAATTTTCCTTTGCCCCTGTTTCTCGTAGGTGCATAACCGGACAGACAAGCAGGATGATATCCATGAAGACATTTTGAGCATCTGAGCTCCACACCAGGCATATTACAGACTTCACAGGGGATACAGTTGCTACACACAAAGTTTTCCTTATCCCCCTTCGTTATACTCTGGAATCGATCGCAGAAGGCATGATAGGGCTCCGCACAGACCCTACAATATTGTAGCTAGAGAGAGGAAAGGAGGGGGATTAGGAAATATTTGAATTTGAAACCGACAAGAGTAAAACATACATCGACACCAGCAGATCCACAAAGATAGCAGATTTCTTTCGGTGGAGCAGCTGCAGAAGTAGTGATAACAGGGAAACCACCGCGATGGGCAATATGTGCGTCGATGACTTCTCCTTCCACGGGGACAACGGACCTGAAAGCAGTATCATCCTCTGTAGAGTCTCGGGATTCAAAATACATGCCTAAATCACCACCCCTAAGAGATTTTGTAGGGGCATCTGCATAGACATCCAGACATCTCGTGGGATAATTGATGACAGGATGACTTGACTCAGAGGCGGAACCTTCACTTGCATTCTCTTCGTCACTTTCTGGAGCATCTACGACTGGAACAGGGATGGGGGATTTAGTTTTGGTCTTGAAGGGAGTTAGTTCAGATCTCAAGAGAGGAGAAGCGATATTCATGATTTGATCTTCTAAACCTGGGACGGTATCGAAGAGTGAGGGCTGTTTTCCAAGGCCGAGAGAAGCGGCAACATTTCGGGTTGACAAATTCGATCTCTGATAAGAACGAGGGGAGAATTTGGAGGGTATTTTGACCTAGGAAGAGGAACAAATCGTGAATTTTAATCCAAGATAATATAGCAAAAGCGAGGAGATAAAACTAACCCTTGGTCCATCTACTTTTGATGCCATCAAATGTCTTCTGCGCTGACATATAGTCGCGCTAAAAGAGAATATAAACAATTAAACTCAAAACGAAAAATAAAGTTAATATTTGTTGTGAAAAATGCTATAACTGGCGCCCGAAAATGCAAAATGTCAACATTATTTTCCTATTTGAGACGAGTAAACAGTGAGCGATTTTTAACTTTCCCTAGATTTAAGATATTAGACCAATACATCAATTAGTGAGTCGTGCATAAAAATTTTACAAATAAACAAATATTACTATAACTATCGAATTGTAAGTGACAGTAATAATCTTGCATGAAGACATCAAGAGTCTTCACAACACGAAATCTTTTAACAAAGGAAAAAAATTTTTAATTTAACTGGTTATTACAATGAGTACTGACAGATATGACTAACCCCCAAATAACGAAAGTTATTTGAAAACTTACATGCAAGGACGGTTCTTGCTACTTGATCCCACACCGCCATAATGAGCTTGCTTTCTAAAATGAGCAAAGCCGTTAATAGAAAGGTCAATAATAAATTTAGTTAAAAAGGAGATATAAACGAGCACTACCGGCAGTTGACACAACGACCACAAGGTGTAGCTAGTCCACGACACGCTGCGCAGTTACCACAATCCGCTTTCAGGCGATTGCCCCCATCCACGGAACCCGTATCGGAGATATAAGCTTCCGCTGTGGCTGCAGATGCAGCCATAAAGGGACTTGTTCCATCCTGCCTCTGTGCTCCAACGGCAGCCAACTTGGCAGCATGTTTCATGATGGACATTGGACTGCTGAGCTGATTACTTGGGGCTAAAAAACACATGGAAAAATGCACATTTAAGTAAAGATATTATAGATTCGGTTGTAAGCAAGTGTCATCCTACTATCTTGACAATTTGATAAAATTTTGCTAGCTTATTCTAACGGTTCTGTAACTCATGTCCGTTTAATCTTTTAAAACTGATCTATTCGAATGTACGACTTCTGCAATCAAACCAATTAGAATTGGATTACGAAGCGGGAGGTCAAGAAAAGTCTAATGAAAAAAACCTCCGATTCGTTCCCAACCCTAGAACGAAAATTTTGAAGGGTATACTGCAAATTGACTTTAAAGGAACTTATAATTAAGCAAAAGCAAACTTACGAGGCTTTCGATTGACCATCTTGACACGCGGGCCAGACCGCCCAGCAGTGGGCGGTGGTTGTAGTGCTGATTGTCGACGATTCTGTTTTCGGATTTGGGCGCTCTCAAAAGATAAATCACTTTTTACGTCATCCACGTCGACATAGGCAACTCCACCGCTCTCCCATTTGCCTGTCGAATCCAGAGTGATAAAATCGCCCTGAAGATACTTTGCCTGAAAGATGAAGAGGTCATATTATAAACAAAAATATAAAAAACGAAACAAAATACAAAAGAGAGATGTGGGCGGTTAGGGCATACATTTGCCTTTGGTTTCCTTTTCCCCTCAACAATAACTGGCTTCTCCGGAGATTCTGCCAACTTCTGCCTCTTGGAAGGTCGGGGCTGGTCTTCCTCATCTTCCTCCCCGACAGTTGAAATCGTGACCGTGGGTGAAGCGAGGGAGCGAAGTGTTGCGATGCTTTCACTACCATTTCTAGGTCTACGACGATTTGCAGTAGTGCTAATAGTAGCTGTGGACTCCTTTTCCTTCAAAGCTTCCGCATACCTTGCAGTGAGACGTCGACTTCTGCGGTCTCGAAGACTGGTAATGGAAGATGCCGCCGGCGACGCAGGTCCCTTCAACTTTTCTTCTACGTTCTCTTTCTCCTCATGGTGGTCTTGGGGTTCAGGTTCAGAATCCGTGTAGATTGATGAGGGAGTGGAAGAATCGAGACTAACAAAGGAATTCTCATCTTCAAACGTCTCTGGAAGGGTCAGTTCAACTGGCAGGGGAATTGTCTTAATGCTTTCCATAACCTTCTCTCTAGCGCTCAAGTCAGTTACAACAGAGAGACGCTTACGACGCTTGTGCTCTTTCTAAAGAACAAAAAGGGGAACAGTATTGATAGTTACTGAAAATTTGCAATTCAATTCATAACAGAATTAATTTCTACTTGACTATGATTAATGCATAACAAGTACAGTCATATAGAGGAGAATAATCAATTAGGGGCTTGATCGATTAAATTTGAACACTGTCACTAAACCTTAGTGCTTCTGTACGTTCCTTTTTTAATTGAGTATAAGATTTTCTGAAGGTTGCCTTTTTCAATTACTTGTAGTAATGCGGTATTTTAAAGACTCCATTGAATATTCTATTCTCTAATTATCACAAAATTCAAATAAATAATTATATTTATAAACCGATGTAATTTTACATTATTTAAAAGACAGATAACGCCAACCAAATTTCAACCCCAGTGAACTTTTAAATTTATACTTTCAATTGTCCCTGAACATATACACGGCCAAAAGACGTACATCTATATATGATATTTCATCCTTAGAAATACGGTATTCAAAGCAATTTCATCTGCGTAGTCCATTAAGCAATAAGCTCTAATGAACCGCCGTGAAATCGGTTTATTGGGCTCTGCTAAATTTTAAAAAAATCTAGCTAGAATCGGAGTTGTGAATCTCAGCTTATATCAGCTAAGCTCTTCACAGCTTAAGCATCCAATCTTTCAACTTATACGCCTACGTTTAATGTTGAATGGATTGGAACCTGGCTGTAAAACAGGTAATAATGATAAATACTAATGAATGCGACCCTTAATTCATTAAAAAATGATTTTCCGAAAAATGGTCATTCAAATTTTGCCTTGAAAACGAACCCTCAAACGCAAATAGTCTTTTCGAATTTCTGAAGTTACAACTACAATTTGAAATTCTGAGAGATCTTTAATTTTCAAGAACCAGATCTCCGTATTTTAACATCCTCCCATCTCCCCTATCGTAAATGTAACGTATACCTCGATGTTTGAACATTTAACGATCCCTCTCGAACTAATTAGAAAATAATGATGAAATAATGAAATAATAATGAAATTAAAAGCCAAAATAGATATTAGTTACAGTCATGGGGAGAACTACCATGGAAGGGAATATGCCTGAATTCATCTACCAACGTTACTCATTTGGAATTTTCCACGAATTTAAAAAGTTAAAAGACTATAATTAATTATAATAGTAAAGCAATCAAAGCTGACCATAGTTAAAGAGATCGTAGGATCGAGATCGCATATAGTAACACTCTTATCTGAACTAGAAGCGTGGTAGAATACAAGTTGGGCACGACGTTTGAGCCAAGCGGGCCAATCGAGACTAGGTTCCAGGGGATGGAGTAAGCGAAGACATCGTCGGGCATGACAGGGAAGGCACACAGTCCAGAGGGGTGTTTGATCGATTGGATGATGACCGTCTTTGCAAGGCAGGGCCATAAGACTAGCCAATAGGGCTAGATCTGAAAGATTTTGCTCTTTAGTTCTAACAGTAAGCAGAGTGAGAGCTGCCTTGTAGGCTAGAGTACAGTCCTCACAAACAACCGTCCTGTTGTTCAGCTGGAGCATATTTCCAGACGTCGTTTGGCATACAACACAGGAGAGATTTTCATGAATCAATCTACACAAACATGAAAAGTATAAGTTTAGCGGAAACCAGAATAGTCTGCGTTCAATAAAGACTTAAAACCTACCTGGATTCAATTTCCTTATCTTCTTTAGATATGTTTTCAGGTAACGGTCGACAGCAACCAAAAAATAATGGTGATCCAAGAGGAATCAAATCCTTATTTGATTCATCATCAATCGATGACTTCAACCGTTCGTGAAGAAATTTTAGGGACTCCGCGGTAAAGCATAAATCACACTTTGAGTCAGGGGAAGAGCATTCACATGAGTCTAAACTGCCTTCAGTTCGGGAACTGAACCATTTGCACAGAGAATCAATTGCTTCTGAAGATTCCTTTTCGGCCACTCGGATGGCAGAAGCACGGCATCTCAAAATACATGGTCCACAGACTTTAATTAATGAGGAATCGGTGGTGCTAATTGGACCCAAAGTGACTCCATACAATTCAGGACACGAAGTTGAACAGAATATGCAAAGAGAATCACCTTTAAGGTAGAAGAAAACTGGTGAGATGTGGAAAATAAAAAAAAATAAAAACATTCGAATTGGGATAAAATAACTCGGTAATTCGATGTAAAAGAACAGACAGGAATTTGGGGACAAAGGGCTAATATAATACCCATCAAGTATTAAATAACAAGCAGAGAACACAAACGATGAATTCAAATAAGATTCTTGTTCTTGATATCCTAACTTCTACTACCCACTTTAAACCGATCTTTTATTTGGACAATTCTATTCTGCCTATGTACCCAGATCGCATATCCGTAGATAATAAATTTTACGGAAAAAATACTCACCATTACTAGCATTTGAAGACAAGGATCGACACCACAATCGATCAAAAAAGGGAGCAAACTCACAAACATTGCGAGTTTGAATGGACACTGGAGACTTAATTCTGTTAACAAAGTACTCGACACATCTCTTATTGCGAGCCCAAACAAGATTCTCCTCTTGAGTTAGCCGAGTAGGATAGAAGTAACTAAAAAATCCAGGATGTCTGGCTTTGCGTTTCAAATGACTAAAACAGCAGAGTTTGGCAATAGGTTAGCATAAAGTAGCTTTATGAAAATACATAAAGGAAAAAAAACATTGAAACTAACCTGTACGGTCGAAAGCCCAGATTTACACTGTGCAAAATTCTGCAAGCCTTACACCAGGACTCAGGAATAGACTTTGACGTCTCTGACATACTTTCAACAGTAATACAAGTGGGCTTTTTTATACAAAAAGCATATTCAAGGTGATCAAGATTAACACAGAATTCGTTCAAAAATCCTCTACAGTTGTTGCAAGTCACATTATCAGTATCAATTTCTGACTTGCAGTATCGACAAAAGCGGGGAGAGGCTGGAGACAGAAAGTACACAAAAATTAAGATACAATCTCAATACTTAAAAAAAATTAGGTATGTAAAAATAAACCTACAAGGAATTTCATCAGATTTAACATCTTTTATTTCACTAAAGCAATAAACAGGCCATTAGTGAATAAATTTAAAACAGAAAAAGAATATAAACCTGACAAACTTACTGTTTAGGAGAAGGAATTTCCACAGATTCATTGACAGCCTCAACGGTGGATGGTTCAGAGTCAAATACTTCAACGTAACAACCACAAATAGCGGAAAAGTGCTTTGAAGAGTAATCTTTACGCAAATCAGCTGGTACGCTGCGGCTGTTCTGTCCCCAGTTTTGAAATAAAATTTCTAGATTACATTCTGAGCTTATCTCATTACGCAACTTCTCGTCAATATCTGGAAGCTCAACATTTCTCCTTAAAGTTTTAGCGAAAGCCTACAAAATATCGTGTTAAAAGATGACTTACTTTAAGTACATAAAGGGCTCGCCTATCTTTTGATGACATGGTTTTATTAATGGTTGACCGCGAAAGACTAACGGAAACACGACTTCCGTTTTCCGATTTTACGCTGCTTCCCCTTTTGTCAGTCAGTTCTTTTGATGACATTGACTATGGCAGCTTTTTAATGAAACCAAATAACGCAACATAAAGGCTATTTAAGTCACTTTTACTTAAACTGAGAAACGCGCTTACTATTAAAAATTAAAACAAAATTCATTTCCTTGTTTTAACAATAATAATCGGTTTTATAAATACAATATATCATATATTTATTTTAAAATTATTTTTCGTTTAAATGCAGCATAATAAGCTTGCCAATTTTATTATTCAACAGTATATATATCTTTTTCATAATATTACACCACATCAGAACACAAACTTAATTTTTAATTCATCCTTTGGATTTTATGTATTGATCAATTATTTCTATGAAGATTTTAGGTATTTATTATTCATTAATATTTGAACCATGTGCTGCTTGAAAGTTTAGCAAAAAACACTTTAATTGCCTCACTTTACTTGTCCTCAGTACTTCGTTTGAAAAATGCGTAATCAATTACCTTTCTCCTCTGATGGTGGAGTCGAGCAATTTTGTATTTTCGAAATTCATATGAACATATACTTTCTCAATATTTAATCATTCTGTATGATATTAGGCAGTATTAACAGATGGTGAAGCTGGAAATTAATTTCATACGGAACAAAAATTCCAACTTAATTAATAATGAGGTGATAATGTAATAACATTAAGTCTGCCGGAGTCATATTGATCTAATGGATGAGATAAATCAAGTCACTCGTGTCGATCGGTTCAGAGATAGCAGGCAAGCCCCTTCCTCTCCCAATTTGTTAATAGGTAATTTAGGTTTATATGCAAAACATTTCTTCTTTAGGCGTCAGGCATATCTTGTCGTCGGTGTCTTGGCGTGATGATAGACATCTGTTTGGATATCCATGTGTAAACACGCAAACACACAGCGGGACCGCCTGCGGACACTGCAGTGGAGATCTTAGTACCAAGTGTTGAGATATCTGCTGGCTATAGCAAATATGATGGTATATAATATGGACCGGGACTACATAGAAAAATTAGGTCCAATCACTAATATTGTCGGATAAGTTTGGAAGTGCTATAGCCAGCAGTCATCTATCAACACATGACGGTTAGAAATGATTGACTGGCGATAAGATCTCCACTGTGGTGTCCACAGGTGGTCCCGCTGTAGGTTTGTGTGTCTGCACATAGATAACTAAACAGGTGTCTGTCATCACGCCGAGACACCAACGACGAGACATGACTGACGTCTAACGATGAAATGTTTTGTATATAAATATAATTTACTTATTAATAAATTGGGGTGGCTTGCCTGCCACATTCGAACTGATCTGGCGACATGGGTGACTTGACTTATTACATCTATTCTTTCTATTCGATTGCTGTGGCCTCGATAGATCCTAAACGTTATTTCAGGAAGTGACTGCGAAAGCTAGTTATATCTATAAACGTTTGTTCGTTCGATAATCATTAAGATGACTAATATCTATATGCGTTCACGAATCCCCTACGAGGGATGCTGTTGCTGAGATTAGCCGGCTTCTTATCATTTCAAATCCCTAGTCGTCAATTAATATTAAATATCTCTAACACGGATCTTATACAAAATTCCTGTATAATTTCAGGTAAGTTGTTGGGGTTAGATAGCAACCAACGGTTTGCTGCTAACAAATTACGACAACCAATTCGTAGCTGTTTGAGTAAGAGCTAACAACAATTGTGAAGCAGAACACCAAGAGTTGAGTAGACCAAACATGTATTCCAAGAAGCCACAGTGAGTAACAGAGAGAGAGAGAGAAAAAAGGGAGAGCGGCGTGCTGAGTAAGAGAGGAGATGAACAGGACGTGTAGGAGTCCGCACTGAACTGTGTGTCTGGAAAAACAAGGGTAGCTTTATATGAGTCACTTGGGTAAGACCACGCCAGAGCATGAGCGCAGATGTGCTTTCTATGTGAAGCGAGGCCGTTATAGAAAAGAGGGGGAAATCGATGGACGCGTTTAGACATGTCAGACAGGGGTTATGCGTCATAGGGACATAAATG
>CAADRB010000003.1:1858914-1912555 GCA_900708905.1 Hymenolepis diminuta
TGAGGTATTATCGTGGAGAATGCGAATGAAAGGTAATTCTGGAAAATGCACAGAGGGTTATCCATCAAAGTAATGCTATCGATTATTGTTAAATGAAATATATATATATATATATATATATTAATTAATATCCATACGGCAGGAAGTTTTTCCTACACAGTAGTTGTCTTCTTCAAGGTGGTAGCAGGAAATGAGCTTACATGGATAAGCCCCAGGTAAATGCAAGGTTACTCAAGGGTAATGCATTGCCCTTGATTATCATTATTCCGATTAATGCGTTGACATTCTGATGGGAGAATCCATATCTATATATAATTATCAAGTGCTATCAGTCATTGTCAAGTTCCAAAAGTTGTCTATACATGTAAATTGAGGGCCCCGAGATTTCCTGATGACCCGTGTTCTTGATTGAAATTTTCTTGTTGAAGGTGTCTTCACTTAATGTGAATTACAATACGATAAGTTATTTACCCCTTAGCTTCAATCAATGATTGATGATGTATCTAATTTCTAGATATTTTGATTTATATGTCCCAAAGTCGGCAGAGGATTTAAATAAATTAATGAACCTTAACATAATGATATAATTTATTATGCCAGTATGAAAGTATAATATTAAGTTAAGAGTATTATAATACATAATATCGCATATTTGATTTTTTAATATCTATATAGAACACAAGAGAAGTGTCATCAGGAAAAAGGGGGGAAGAGGAGTGTCGGCTTGTTCAAATAATTGGGAAGGGAATGGGAGGGGGAGTGTTGTTAAATATTATACATGGAAAGGGAAAAAATCGGATAATAGAGTCCGGATTTTATCACGTAGGAGTTAGGAAAGACAAAGAAGCAAAGTAACTCTCAAGGTTCTCCTATTCGTATTCATCTCATGTCACTTCCACGAAAAGAAAAGAGGTAGAAGAAAAAGAGAAAAAAGGAATAAAGGAATCGATTGTACTTTGCTCATTGATAAGGAGACGAATTAATATCGATCTCATCTCCTTCGTCATCAGCATCTCCATCCGTGCTCTGAAGTCGTTCATCATCGCTGAAGCCGGCGAAACTAGAGGACATAGTAGATCGGGAGGAGGAAGGTATTGCCATCATGTTTGACATCAGCGGTGTTGGAAGGGCAAGCGGAGACTTATGTCGTTCATCTATGCGATTCTTTTTGCTAGAATCACCTCTACTCACTCGTTTCAACATGGTAGCCTGATTAGACAGAAGGCAAAATGAAGCAATCGCTTGGGCTGTTTTTGCCTACATATAGAGAAATTTGAGCATTACCTTTAGGGCAGAACGAAGAACAGTTAATTGACCTGGTGGCTGAACGAAGGGTTCACCGTCTACTTGAATTGGCAGCTCAGATTTCAATATAATTTTCAACTAAACAGTGAAAAAGGACAGTTAGGAATTATGGTCCAATGTTCAGGGTATCAGTATTATGTTGTCAGCGCAGATTGGCAAGAAAACTTTGCATTTCTCCACGGTATGCCATTAGAGTTAATCATATGTTGCATTCATCTCTCGAGTAGTCGCTCGGTATTTCTCCCCTAATTTTTGCAAAATATACAGGGGTACTCTCAGGGAATTCCTCTAAACTACACGTTTGTTAATAGGAGTGCTAGGAGCCGTTCCAATGGGAAACATATTTTACTCTCATTCCCGTTTTGTTAAACAGTATAAACCATTCCGATCAACTATTCCGTCACTGGATGTGTATGGAGGAGCATCAATCTCGTAACCTCTAACATGGCAGACATATACGTTGACTACTGCACTATCGGCGCACCTTTCAGTGGAATTTTTAAATTACCATTCTTAGTAAATACCTTTGCATGTTATCAAGCTCAATCAAGTATATTTATTTACTAATATTCACGAAGGATTATTTAATGGGATTTATTGAGAAATAATTAAACATACATGAGTTGTAAAAATTCAGTTGCACATTAGGAGTGGTAATCCGATGACATTAAAACGCATTGAAACGGAAATAGCTTAGTGAAACGGAAATTGTTGTAATACGGTGTTCTGTTAAGGACGCGGAACTACTTTGAGATTTCGAAAATAAGAACTTGTATACATGGAACATCAAACTTTATTTGACTTAAAACATAAGGTAGGAGCTAAAAGAATACATTTTTCTACTTGCGTTCAGCATGGAACGTTTTGTCTAGATTCCCCTCTTTAACCCACTAATCAAATTAGTCAAATCTATTTGTGTCCAACTAAAAGTAGTTATAGTTCTTACAACAGTTCTGCGTTGACGGAATAGAAAAATCTTAATAATAATTACACTGGTAGAAAGATGATGAAACAATGCCCATAAGTATGACTCAAAGCCACAAAGACGATGGTTTGTTTCAGGATGAGCTGTTCATATCCCGCACGTAATCTCCTAGGGGCTGTCAACTTTATTAATAATATAGGCTCCAAGCCTGTTAGAAGTAGGCTCGCGACCTTGTGGAACGAAATTGAAGCATACGCCTGTTCTCAGAGTGGACGAATGGGCAGGTCGATTTGGGAGCTCAGTATGGCTGTTAGAGAAGATAGGGATACATAGTCGATCCTGTGTGGACATCTCAGTGCTTCCAGAATTCAAATAAAGTAACACTTTCACAACCCGATTTCATACCCATTGAACCATTTTGCTATTTCATGCGTTTAGATTTTCGAAACTTCTCCAATTTTCCGGAACTTGAAACGATAAACTTTGTTGTTTATCTTTACTGCAAAATCTTAGTGCATTCTGCTAAGCAACACAAATTAAATTAGCTACCAATATGCAACTGAGCAGCAACTGAATATGAGAACCTATGTATTTTAAAGTAACTTTTGAGAATCATGTATTCTTATAAATGGAGAAAAATTTTAGTTTTCTTTTTTATGATATCATCTCATCGAATAGCAACTAGTTTCCATTATCTTAGTCATAAATAATAATAATTTGAAGTTAAAAAATATGTTTATTTAACAAAGTGTGCTCAATCTGAACAGGTTCACAAGCGAACTTTAGCAAATTGCATGCTGACAATAAAATGTGAAGGACTATAGAAGATAAGCTAGAAGAGTTAAGGTTTAGCAGTTTACAACACTTCCAGTGCTGTTCAATAAGATCTCACTACACAGACTTGAACAATCTGGAAAGTGGTCGTAAATCACACATAAGAAAATCAAGAATTCTATCAAGTCTAGCACAGGTCATCATTCTAGAAAGTGCAACCATGTAAACCCGTTGCTCATTGACCAATCACCGACTTGCACGCAAATTCCATCACCCAATCTCTGTTCAATATCCATCACAGCCAGTAAAGGTTTGACACGCCAATACAACCAAAATATAAACAGCCTGTTTACACAAGTACAAACTGTCACACCACATCGTAGCATCTCCGTAAAGTTTTTCGTCTCTACGTCTACGATCTTCTTGTTTCTTGGGCGTAGCTTAGGTCAGATTTTTGGAGATACAATACGTTAGAGGATTCTATTGACTCAAATAGTCAAGGCCTTATTTATGCAGTATCCGCCACAGCTACGGATTAAACGAGCCGTTCAAATTAATAGACAAAGACAAATTCACATGACGTCCTGAGTATTTTCACAGAAGAATAATAACTCGTATTCGATAACGTGTTCTAGTGACATATCATCGCCCGACCCCTTGCCATTTTTTATGTAATATTAAATCTGTGGTATCCGAACACCCTAACGTTAACGTATTATACAAGCCGTGTGCTCCACCGTATGCATAAATTCGCTGTAAACTTATCCAAGTTCCATTATTCAGTTCCAGTGCTGTTTTCTGCAGGATGTCTGAACGAAAAGGTTTGAATTCATTGGTCCTTAGAATGGCCCTCTAATCTCCTCTTTGGTAAAGTAGGAATTGTCGTAAATGGTAATATTACTGGGATAGCTTTCAATAACCCAATCATTTGATGAGGGGCTTATTACTGCGGATGTCCAAGTTAGTAGTAAGTGTCAAATTGAATGCGTAACATTGGGGCTGCGACTTTATATTGAATAGTAATGGCTGATTACACAAATGATTATTTATATTATCGTGCTACAAGTAAGGAAATAATATTTTCCCCAAAAATAATTCTTATATGTAAGAGTCTTTATTTTCCATATTTTAATTCCCTTTTATTCGAACAAATTTGTTTAAATTTTTTTATTAAAGCGTGTACAAGTAGGTCGGAAGAGAATCTAATTGTCGGTTTGACCTACGGAGAAGAGCAGATCATACCATATCTTATTTAACTTACATGAGCAGCTTGAGCTAGACGGATGCCAGACCGAAGACCCGAGTATATCTGTCCCATATGTAGAACTCCACAGATTCCTACTACTTCAAGCAGTCCATCATAATGAGTCGGTTTGACAAAAGTTTCGTCCTTATCAGGGCCCCAGGGATTAGCTCCTCCGCCCCAGGAGAGGATATTGAGCACTACGATGCCTTCCAGTGGTGGCAGATCTAACACCTTCCCATCTGCTTCCACCACCACCTTCTTTTGTAGGTCCTTGCATGTCGACCGGTTTACCATCTTTCGAAGGCCAATCTTAAAGTATACCGATTTGTTGTGCAGCCTACCAATTAATAATGATTTAGCGTAAATGTATGCCAATAAGGGATCTAGGATTTAAAATATTTATTCACATCACACGAAGTCATGACCTTTGAAAAACTTACTCAAATTATCCATTTTGGAAAATTCCCTACCGGGCAATAGCGGGACAACTGCATCATCAAATAATTATGAAACCATGAAATACCTGGGAAAGAAACTAATATAAAAGCACAAATTTAATAAACGATGACTTGGAAATCCAACAGTATTAATCGTATTTTCTCCAAGGAGAAGATTCGATCCTAGAAACATTCAAAGAGGAAGGGTGAAAAGAAATAATCTTAGTTAAATCTAAGGACAAGGAAAGGCACCACTCGAATGCGCATTCAGTAAATTTTAACAACCACAAATGTCTCATTTCTCTATGCTTTTAACTACATCATGCAGAAGACAGAGCTGATCAGGACGTCATCAATGTATACTACTTGGCGAATTAGCATAAATTGATCAAATTCCCGGGAAATCGAAAAAAGCAGATATACTCAATCAAAGTTCTGATAATGACAAGTCTTAATCCTAATTGATAATAAAATGCCAATACAATTCAGGAAAAAAGTTTCAAATCATAAAAACCATGCCTAATCACCTGTACTGGGCGTTAAGCTATCTATTTGCTAGTTCGTCAAGAATTGTAACATGTGTCTTTGATGACAACAATATGCAAAAAGCTCAAGAGAAAGTAATGTGGTGCATAAACCCACTCACTCAAGTTATACTCTAGCTACCTTTCTTTTTACTATTCACTTTCTCATATCGCAATTTCCAGTTTTAATTGCAACAATCATGACTTCTTATTTACATCTAACTATTAGTCGGTTCCTTATAATACGAACTTGACTATCTTCGGCTTAAACACGTTTTAGTAACCTATATCTAGCTTTTATCAGTGCGGTTTGCGAGAAACGTTGGCGATGAAGATGAAATGATCCGACGAGTAGCATGACCTCTTTGCTTATTTTCAATGTAAAAATGGGTGCTTATTTTAAAATTTATTAAGAAAGTGTTTAGAGACAAGTGAAAGAACTTACCGGCTATTGAACTTTGAAGGGTTCTCTGATCGGGCATTGTGGAAATCCAGAGCAAGATCAGCGTCAATACCAAGGCCAAAATAATTGTTCATGATGACCATGAAGGAATTGTCCTCTGTGGTGTTTTGAGAGTTTGTTTGAATGTGCAGAGCTGCCTTCACTTCATCTTTCATTTCCTCATCAGAACGACCTACCAGTGTCCATCTAGAATAAAAATAGCTACCAATTAAAATGGCGACTGATAGGATTTACAAGCATAATTAGCACTAGCTTAGTGAAGCCATGTCACCTTGATGTCATATCAAAAACAAGAGCGATGATTCAAAAACCATCAGTAAACTTTTTAAAATGAAGGAATGCTAGTTAACTGATAGATTCGCCTACTCTTCATTGGTTACCTAAAGTCATTCAACTCAAACATACCTTAAGCCTCCATTAAATACATTTAGTGCTATTTGATCTGCATGTTCTTTGCGGTTTCTCAAGCATAGAATTGTAATCTTGGCGTCTAATATCTTCTAGAAGTCTTCAAGCTATATGAGTACCAGCTGAAAATGTAGAGGGTGAATAGAGAACAAAAGAATAGGAAATTACATCCTTCGCACAGATAACATTTATATAAACTTTCTGGAAAGCTCACCTATCAAGGCAGACTTCCTCCGCGGCAGCAATATTTTTGAGGATTCGAAGGGGTGCTTCAGCAGACGTATAGCCACCGCCCCAGTGGAGAACTCGGGCGAGATCATTACCAGTACCGAGGGGAAGCAAAGCGATAGGTGGGGAGTGACAGGCCGCATCCTGTCCCACACTGTCAAGACAGGACAGAGTCCATCCGATTGTCCCATCTCCCCCGCATACCACTAATCGATAGGATGCCACCTGGCGGAAACAGAATAGTCCTGGAAGTGGGCCACCAACATCCAGATTAAATACCTGCAATTTGAAAAGGTTACACTAGTAGGGGGCTATTCTACTAATTCAGGGTTTACGAGATCATGACAAAATCGGAAGCCACTACTTACTGTAAGTACCGATATGTCACGATTATGAACAGAAATTATGAATTAACGTGTTATATTCCTCACTTGTTTGAACAGTTTGATATCCCTTTTACTATAAGTTGCAAGGAATATAATTTTAGTCGTCGATAGGAAGTCACTGATATACTACAGGTTTCTTAAAAGGAGATGTTGTTTTCACATACCTCTATCCTTCTTTCTTGTTCCGATGGGTTTAGGAACCTTACTAGTGTGGTATGAGTAGTTTAAGGCCCATTCACTTAGCCGTCCCATCAAGATACTTGATTCATACAGTTAGTTATGACTACCTGTCGAGACTCCTATATGGCCTCGGACACACCCTCCTATCACCCTCATCGTGATCACTTGCCCAGATATCTACGTGACTGTCAAATTCATCAACCGTTGAGGATCCAAGGACGACTTTAGATGGTCTGTCTAAATATAAATACACACATCATCCGTGACTCGCAAACTCCTTCACTTGGTCTCTAGTCTTCCCTCAGTAAACTCTGTTAACCACGTTCTTACCTCAGGTCCACCTTGTTGTGTAGTGAAGATCGTAAGAAGATAGATTTAGTCTGAAAAAGAGTTATTAGGGGAGAAGATGCCCTAGTGGTTAGTAAAGCTTCTAAAAATCTTTTCTGTTTTCTGTTACTCTATAACGGCTATTTTTTCTTTCGGTTATTTGTCTCAATATAGACTGTGTGATTTCCTACCACTTCAATTCAGTTGTGTTCATTCCATCTATCATGTCAGTTTAAATTGTTGTGGCGCAAAACTAGCGTTTTCTTATGCTAAATGAAACATTTATTGTTTTAATTAACAAACTAGAAGTCTGAGGATAGGTAGGGCCCTTTCCTTAGGTACTCAACTATAAGTTCCAACGTACTCAATCAGAAGAGCAAGTGAATACGTTTATTTGGACAGATACAAGAATGAGGTGTAATTTGGGATCTGTCACTACTCTTCAGAGAATCCACTTAGATTAAGGTCATCTAACGAGTTCAATAAAATTAACGGATTTACCGTCAATCTTCAGCCAACCCATAACATACCAAATACCATATTTAAGTCACCTGAAAGGGATTGAGTAGGCACCGGAAAGCAGTCATGAGTTCGATTCCCTGGCAACCGCCAGATTTGATATTAACAAAGACAAGGAGGGGTTGTACGCCGAGTGGAATGAATTGAGGTTGAATCTTTGGTAGGATGAGAACGACCAATGGTCGCTCCATTATGTAGACATTCTACGAGAGAAAAGAAAATTCGATAATAAACAAAGCAGCAAACTCTGACTCTTAATCCAAAAAATTCATATATTTATTAAAGAAGATCCATTACCAACTTTGTACTCGAACAATTAACTTCTGAACTTCAGTAACCTCACATGGCTCTGCGTTTTAATATGGGATTTACTTTTTATACACCCTGTGTTTAATTACTAGCCAAAGGGGTGGAGCAGCTAAAGGAAATTCAGAGTCACTTATACGAGCCCCAAAGCACTCAAAGAGCAAGTTAAGAAGAGTTGAAGGACCAGTAAAACGGAGTGTAATCATCTGACAATATGAACAGGTAAGAAAAATCTAGAACACACATTAAGTATTATCAAGTATCATAAGTGGATACCGCATCATGTTTATTCACTTACGCTGATATCTAGAACTGTCTTATTTTAACAATCAATACGAAGAATCACTCTCTCATTCTTTTCTCCGATTTCCATCTTCAAAGGGAAGCAGGAGATGGAAGACTGTTGTACTCATTTATTTAAATAAAGGAATACTTAATTTGTTTATCAATTTTATACCCCTAACTATCGTGATTCACTCCGTCCTGTCTGCTATTGATCCAGCCCTACAATATTGCTTACTGATTTTTCCTTTGTTAAATAGCTCCTGTGAGTTGAGTTTTGCTCTACTCCACTTAAACAATATCACGAGTTGCAATGCTGACACATTTTTGCTCAGTTACGTAATAATGCAAATGATCTCCAACAGTATCTGCATCTTTTTATCTTGTTTTGGCGGCGTTTTTAAGATCAGAAGGGTGAATCCGAAGCTGTTCATCGTCATGGTTATAAATAATCAGTAAATAATTTCCTTGATAAAATAAACATTTATTTTGTTTTGTCAACTTTCTTTTAATAGATAAAGTTCAATGCGTCATAATCTTAACGTGGAATAGCATCTCAGTATAAAAGAATCAGTAATAGTCAAATAAAATGTAAACAGAAGTTGAGAGTATTGCCATAATGTCAAAAGAGCCATAATTCGTTTGTTTTTTGGTACCAGATTGAACACAATTTTTCCTTATTGGGTATAGTTCATTACATTACGTTCTAAGGTCCCAAGTTTAAATTTCAAATTTCTTATTGATTTCAGTTTTGCAATATACAGGGTTAATTGACCAGTTGATTAATTTGAATGGTTGATCGACCACTTAGAATACGCTTATCTTATAATTCCCAAGAGAACGATACACTGCCTAACATGTTTTCAACACAGCAGAATTTACCAAAATTTTTGTTATACCTTCTTAAGTTTTAGAAATGATACAAAATCATCTTCAGAATCTACACCTGCTTTTGAGGTAACTACGGATATCCCGGAAGAAAGCAAATTAAAAATACTACTGATAGTTATTAAAACAGTAATCTTCATGGGCATCATTAATCAAATATTTCTTAAAATTTACCACCTTTTCACGAAAATGGAGGCAAAAGAGAGATGAACCGTAAGTTCCGGTGAATGAAAATAAAAGAATAATAAACAGCTTATTTGTGATTATAAATGAATTGGTTGTTGGGTAGGATGGATTGAGGGTTTTTGACAAACCGTACACTGAGTTTTGTTACTATTTGCATCATCTCGTGCTGTGCTAGGAATTTGGAGACTTAATGGGTTTGATGAAATTAGGATGCCAATTCTTGTCTCTCTATCAACGCTACTGCAAATTGCTTGATCGGTAATAGTTTGGATAAATTGAACATCATCAGGAAGTTCCTGCATGAAGATTTCTTTGACGACTGAGATGTTCATGTTCTGTATGCATTGAAGCAGCTTTGATGGTTTCCATTCCCTCTGTTGGATATGTCGATTCACTGTAAAATTTCCTTTTTAAGAATTTCGTAGGATGGAGATGGAAGTACTAAAGTCTAGCAGAGAGCTCCGATGGGGAATGAGAGAAGGACCATGCTGAATTTTACTCGTTCGTTTGTGATTGTGGTAATTTAGACCTCAAGGTTCGAGGATAAGTGGGTCCGTCGTCGGTGATATTACTGAGTGCAAATGTAAAACACTAAATCAACACACCTGGCCATCAGGGATCGCCAAATTTAAGAGAAAGGCAACAACTGAATTTTATCAAACATCATTACAAATATAGGAAAGTAGACAGTGGTATGAATACTTGTATGGGAAAGAACACGAAGAAGGCATCAACCAAGCAACTAATAAATAGAAATGTGGCTCGGTAGTGTAGTGAGGTTCAATAATTGGCAGTTAATGAGTAAAAATCAATAAGTACCCTGTAGACATGAGGATGAGTCTTAGACCGAACAGAGTTAAGATGATAAAAACTGAAAAATGATAGCCAACTAAAGACAACAGTTAAATTTAGCAACTACAGAAGCATAAACCTCAGAATTTTAATTATCAAAACACTATGGCCACACCATTTATAATGCCTTCACAAAGATTACAACCAGAAAAAAAGATTGATGTGTAATTAGAGTAAAAAACAACAACCATTAATTTGCTCAGTAATAAAATTGTTCATGCAAGAACCGCCTGAGGATTGATCTTTAATAATTATTTGTGGACAAGGCGGAGGTTTCCAAGTCTATAATCAGCTATGCGACAAGGGAAATTGTTGATCGGAAAACTTAACATCAGGGAGCAATATTTAACGAAAATCGATGCCCAATTCACCCAATAGATAAAACAAAACGATATCTATCAAATTAAACACACCCTAAGTTTTTCGTAGGCCTCTTCAGCTAACTCAAATGTTGCGAAATTGAGAACCAGGCATCCACTCTCGTAGTAGATAACTTCAATAGACTCCCACCTGAGTTGATCGCCTAGTTTTCGCGAGAGCAATCGTTCATACATGCACTGTGAGAGATTCTCCTTTAAGTTGCCCACAAACAGTGGCACAATGGTGGAAGGTGTTATCGTGGTAGCGACGGAATAGGAAAAAGAGGATGAAGGAGATGAGGAATTTGTGGAAGAGGCTGCGTTGACGACAAATCGAAGACAGAATCGGGTGAGTTGGAGAGCACGACAAGATTCTGCTCGCAGAGTATTCAAGAGATCCCAAGGTCGATCGTTGGGATCTAGGATGCGTTCACTCACACAGAAGTTAAGGGAAACCATTGTCAGTCGAAGGTTCGAAGAATCCAACTCCTATAATAAACAAAAGCACTTTAAATATATTGTAAATGTAATTAGTCGGTTTCAATAACAACATTAATCTGATCGGTGGAAATAGCGAAAGTTAGATTAGAGACAATAAAGCATGAGGGTTCGAGGGTGGTTAAAAATACCTAGCTGTAAGAATCTGCAGGTGTTAGAATTAATCGCACATTATGAAGAACGGAAACTAGCTGTTTGAGTGTGAAGATTGAGGTTCCTCATGAGGGAAACATGTTTGAATAGATACACAGACTGCCAAGAACTGTCATGCAAAGCTCAGGGCCATAGGTTTAATAATGGTGACAGGGCCGTTAATGTGTTCGTTCGAGAAATCAGAGTTCATGGGCTTGATGCCCATAGGTGCATACTCATTAAGCAAAATATCCAACTTCACTGATTCAGTTTGGCTAATAAAGAGGTGGTAGATTTCGAGTTTCTCCATGATGCTATGTATCTGCCCATGATGAGTTTGAATGAGCTCTTCTTAATAGACTTGGGAGTTACGAATGAACACTCAAGTATAAATCCCCAAATTAACCTGACAAACAGAAAACTTTTTAAAATAACAATAAGGTAAACAATATAATTAATGAAACTGACAATCCCTCACACTTGATTAGCCTTCAGGAATGAGAGTCCTAAAATGCAAAATAGTAAATATTTCCAATATTTCTTGTTTTAATTTTCGCTGATTACCTCAAATTTGTTTTTAAGCCGATATTTACCATTTATGTATTATAAGCCCAGCTAATTTACAAATGTATGTACGTCAACTTCCTACTTTGGCTCACTCTTTGACAGTTGACCCACGGTATATTTGTTCACTAATCGATCGGCCACTCTTAGACAATTTGAATCTACTATGCTCTCTAAAGACAGGAATTTGAACCTACTTTAGTGATATTACTCTTTCTCCTCGGTCTTCAAAAAGAGAGATTCAGTCTTCTTCAACTAATTAGGATTCGATAGCATCTATTTTCAACCAAAAGTAAACTTACTGAAATAGTCATTTTCTGAAAGGTTTGAACAGCTTTGAACACAATTTGTTGAGCTGTCGTATTCTCATCTAATTGAAGCTCTATTGACTGTTCTGTGTCGTCGATTCTAAATAAATAACGATAGTGAATACAAAAAACAAATTTATTTGAGATATATTCGTGACATTTTGGGAAAAAAATTTACATGAGATCACCACTAAAAACTTTGATATTTGAAAGGAATGGATCATCGGGACATTCACGACGAAAGATCAGCGTCGGTCTTTTGGGATCGAAGCGCAGTTGGTTTCTGAAGTCCCCATCCATGTCTAACTTCATCTCACTTCCATCTTGAACAGAAAATTGAAATTACTACCATTTCTTCCGGTTAAAGAGAGCTTTTAATGGTTCTTGAACGCACCTTTCTCATTCATTTCATAGAGAGTGTAGTCTTTAGGATTTCCAACGAGGTAGAAAGCCTTGAGACACTGACTCATAGCCTTCTCAGCAGACATGGATTTAGAAAAGCTGAAACTTCGGAATGACCGACTCATTAAACCATATTCTCCGTCCAACGCACAGGCGTAGTCTAAAGACGCGGATAAAAGGAGTGGATCAGATCAATTTCACATTTCTCCTGTAAACAATTAAGGTGTGATTAACAGCATAACAATGTAGTGTTTTGAAATCAAATAAGGAGCAAGGTTGTGACCACGGCATAACAGTTTAATTTTATTTGTAAATTTAGATACTTATCGACTTAAAATAACTTGATATTTAGAAGTAATATTCAGCACTAATACTCTAACACGATTGCAGCAATCAGCTCTCTATAGTGCTGTGACCTGACATCGGTTATTTAAGTGCATCAAGAAAAATGACCTTATTAGGCAGCCGATCTCGACCACTTGATCATTCCAATAAAAACACGAGGGGTAGATGTCCAATTTTGGAAATAGGAGGGCAAACAGAACGCAAAATAAATAAAATTTAATTAAATCAAAATTCACATGAGGTCTAACCAAAGGAGGCAAATGCAAGTAGAGTGGGTTAGCTTTAGAAATAACACAGAACAATTATAGAAAATCGAATGTTTGGCACAATCTCTGAAATCTACCAATAATTTAGTTATGGATAGGTTATTCATAGATGTCTTTCTTATTCAAATCGAACTATTCAAGTGTTGTAAAAGTGCATGCAGACGTCAATCCAGCAGCTATGTTCCAGAAGCAAATCTCCATATGGAATCACAGCATGAAGATTTAACATGGGCGACGATGCTCCATGAATAATCTCTTAGTTTTTACTCAGTCATCTCGGAACGGTTCATTCCTCTCAAGTGATTTCACTTATTCCACCAATTTGGGACTCTTTCACAATAACTAACTAAAGGCGTATTATCAAGTAACAAGAACAATAGACTTAATCGATCTACTCAGTTAGAACAAAGGAGTGAGACGTTAGTTCATTTAACTTTTAGCGTTAAGTGAAACGCTATGATATACAAAGACTCACCATCAAAGCCATCACGATCAGCAGAATCGCGGGTACCACGAGAATCGCGACAACTCTCCTCCTTACTGTCCTCGCTGCTCGACCAACAGTCATAGAAGGTGCGAACTAGATAGAAAGGGACAAAAAATAATTTAAATCTATTTCACATTTTATCTGCATTACTGAATTAGCTCATTTTACTAATCAAATTAACTACAACTTTTTTAAACATTCTCTCACTGGCTGATCGCAATCTAATTCAGCAATCTGTTAATATTCTGCGGTATACAAACCCCTAAACCACATTTCCTAATAGTAATTATCTATTAAACGGATTCAGTCGCTCTTTTCTGACTTCTAACCGGAACCCCATTGAGGCTTTTCTCATCCCAGAATTTACGATTGGCAGTTTACTTCTGTGGGAATGCCAGTTGGCTCTAAATCCAAATATCTTATAAATAAATTAATAATTTGATCATTAAACCAGGCTTTACTAAGCATCTTTAACTATAAAATAAAGTAGAAGAGATTTTACAAATCAATGCACATATGTCGATATGGGTATAAAACTGAATAGTAAACACAGCCTCGGTTCAATTTTTGTGATAAATTAAAAAATATACGTGAAATATACTAAGTTAAGTGAACTGTAGTGGGCGGTTCTATGGTGGAAATATCATCGCTTGTTTTATCTACCTGCTCGTAGTTGTAAAAGACTACAAATAAATCGAGGTGACATAGCAAACCACGTAATTAAATTAATCTGTCAGTGAGAAACTGAATATCGTGGGCATAATATCACCCATGAATCTGGGAGTCGAATGATGACGATTGAACCTTAGGACATTAAGTTTGAAAATATGGATAACCCAATGCTTGATAATTCAAATAATTCAAGACTTCGGTATGGACTCCATCCCCATTCCATACCTTATTGGACGTGTTTATTCTTTCCTATATTCAGATACTTCCTATGACTAACACTTCTAAAAGCTTCTTTTCTTTGTTGTAGCTAATATCTTGGGCAATACATAATTGATAAGTATATTTTAATTTATGAAACAGTTTCAGGATAATAATAACGGTTAAGATTTAGGCCGACTATTTGTAGCCGAAATCCACTTACATATTAGTAGAAATAGAAAATATTGCACCGGAAATGTGAATCCATCAACTCTAATTCAAAAATTAAATCAGAAAATCTTGTTCCATTTAAGGAGAAAAGTGTTAAGAAGGAACAGGGAAGCAAAAAGGGAGAATAAATTAGAGAAAAAATCTGATAAATGTTATTTGCTGTCGTTGTTGTTTAAAGTGGGAAGGAAATTCAAATTAAAATCCGGCTATCCTGACTAATAGAATCTTGGTTAGAAAAAAACATTACTATCAGTACCATTCAACCTAAATGAACTTTAGCTATCTCTGCTATGTTAAAAGTAGTCGTTACAAGTCTCAGCTGTGAAATGATATCAATGAATTGAGACAGCACGAACGATCACGGAAATATATCAACCGTCAACAAACTTTGAATGTCTTGGGCATAATATCACCGATTAAAACGAAAGTCAGGTGATGGAGATCGAGGATTAAGACATCAAAGTGAACCCTTCTCGTATGAGAATTTGGACAACTCAGGGCTCTCACATTCAAATAAAGTAAAACTTGTGATGTCATGACTTAATTAACTGTTTCTTCTTTGTTTGCTGTCTCCCTTATTCAGATGCCCAGCTATGATTAAAACTAGCCATGTTTTGGGCAACAACAATAAAAAATATTTAAGTAATGACATGAAGATGGATTTTTCATAATATGGTACTGGACCACACACAGCTTCACGGTGTGATTTCAGGTTTGGGCCTAACTTGATTTTTGCAATATCACTTTCTATTAGCTTTTTTATGATGTTTAATTCAACTTAAAGGTATAGTATTTCAGAAGAAAAACCCCTTATCAACATATAGTGACCTTGTGACAGGTCTGTTTTTAAGTTGCCAATCAGCTTTCTGCCTCCCGTTTATTAGATTTTCTCTCTGCACCATCCAGTTACTTTGCTGGTTTACTAACTGCAAGGCTGATATCTTTTCGCTCTCCATACAATTATTCAAACAGCAACCTCTTTCCTCCCTTTTGTGGTGTAGTTAGTAGAAGCCAAAAATGGCGACCAAATAAGCCTTAGAGATATCTCTTACAAAACGGATGATTTTCCTAGATTAAGAGAATGCAATAGCCTATGTGTTGAGAAGAGAGAGAGGGAGGCAAGACGGGAATCGAGATCCAGCAGAGAAAGGAACAAGCCTCAGCACAGCGGAAGTGGAAACGGTTTCCGAAAGAGGTCAGATCACTATACGATAAGTATTGGCCATTTTGCTCCCTTTGTTAGTTTACTGAGAAACCAGTGAAAATCGCCAACTGACAATCATGGCATAGAAGACTTATGAGTCCGAGGATGTATTTGATAGAATGTTGCAACATCCCTACATTTGTGATCATAACTACCCACACTTCAATCAGTTACGATGTGCTAATTGGCTTTAATTGGTTTAATATAAGGTATTAACAGTACACTATAAATAACTATGGCCAGGTTATTTTCGCCAATATTTTTTTACCAGTTCAAAAGATTATTTTAATATTAAATGAACTCGACGATGAAGTGTGTGGGCGAGTGAGCTCGTGTGCATGCACATGTGGACGAAAATTCTATTGACCAATGAGAGAGCCTAGCAGAGCATCAAGGTCACTTGATACTTGGACGCAATAAACGTTGCCTAGGCAGAGAAAGAATTACAGTTCGTCGTAGCTGCCGTTGCCACCACCACCACCACCAACGCGTCATGACATCGAAGTCGCCTCTCCAGTCAGAGTAGGAGAGGGGGGAACAGGGTAAAGAGTTGGGTGGTCGGGCGAGGTGGGTGACGTGAGGTGAGCTAGAACAGATATAATTTATCTCCTCTGGCTATCAAAAATTGACTTTATATTCGCCGGCGCTGGCTTGTGTTTGTAAACCTTCCCTTCTCGACTCTCTCTTACACTCGGTCTTCGATCCATTTTTGAGTATCAGAGTTCAAATAAATACATTTTGAGAGATTCCATTATAAAATTTAGTTAAATATCACAGCAACTCATTCGTAGCTCGATAAGGTATTGAGATGATCTTGTCTAATGAAACATCAGGAATATCAGCGCACGTCTGCCGGATGTTACCGATTTGATCCATTGAATAGTATGACCAACCCTAGGAGTTAAAACCGATCGGACGAGAACTAGCAAAATGCTTCCTTTATTAGGTAACTGAATAGTGCACCATATGTCCTAGGGGGTAATGGAAATGATCTAGTAGTTCTCTGGGTGGATCTCCATGCGTTTTGAGCAACCAGCCTAATTTGAGTTTCGAAGACCAGTTGCATATACATACTCAGATGCGAAGTTCACAGCCGCAATTTATACAATAGACTCCTAGCAGTTCGAGAAACAGCATGTGGATGCTTAAGTGCAATTCTGTTTTCAAATAAAACCTCCTCGTTTTCAATTTTTATAAAAAAAGAGTATTAATTAGATTATTGTAAATTATAAATGGAGAATCACATCCCTATCATCCAGCAAATGAAGGTGAAGTGCGTTACATCACGCTTACATGGTTGTTCATAAATCAATATATGAAGTAATGTTGAATAAGAAATCAGTAATTATGAGTTATAACACGACTTTTATGAAGTAAATTAGAAAAGATTCTTGAAATGTGTGAATAAGGACAATTAAAATGAATGAAAAATTTGGTTTATAATTATCGATACCTCATGATAGTTCCTTTATGATAATCTTCAAAAATAAGCTTCAAACGATTTTAATGCCTACGAAAATCATAAACCAAAGAGATTTAAGAAGCAGATGGCACTAATAATAACTTCAGCTCTGGAAAAAAACTTTAATTTTCAGGACCGAAATATTCTAATGTAAGAATATTTTTAAGAGTTATGTGCCTCCCGTACCACCTCATAATAATAAATTCAAGATATAGAAAGAATTGGAAAAAGGATAAATAATTACCAACTAAAAGCAAACTTATATTTATTCAACTTCGCACGCTGACTCATAGGTCTGCTTTGTCTCTGTTTTGCGCCCATAACCAATTGTCCGTTTTGATTTTTGATTGGTCGCTCAACCTACATTTACACAGTGACTAACACGGGATAAAATCAGTCAGTGTCTCAAAGCCTAACTGACTTAGCCTTACAACTGGAATTGTCCATCCTTCCTTTTCCTACTCCTTCGTTTTTGGCCCTCATCCATCCTCACTTATCCAATAAACATGTGGTCCTACTTAACTCTTGGTCTTCGAATCCGGAGAGGCTGCTTTTACTTAATAGCCCTGAGAAGATAGTTGGTTCTAAGAGCAGATATTTAACCTATTTTTGTAGTGCTCTTAAAGTAGCTTTACATCAGAATTAAAGCTACTTTACTATTTAAAAAACAATCCTGAAAGAGATGTTTTATTTATTAATATAATTTTTAACAGGGTCATTTGCTTGGGAGGCTAAATCGGTAGCCAATAAGTCGCCATTTGGTACTGATTTTTGACGTAATAAGAATAAAATTTCCTCCCTAAAGATATTTTTTTCTTAATTGCACCACATTTTTAAACCAAATTCGAGAACAGCTGATATTTACTTTGTTCGATAAGAAGGTTGACGGAAGGAGTTACATGAATTTATTTGGAAGTAAGCGGATTTATGAATGTTCTTTAAGCGACTTTAATGGGCCTGTTATTAATTTTATGCGGTCCCCCGTTTTCACTTTAATAAATTAATGTAAAGTGGAATAAATCAGCCGGTGTAATCAGTCTATGGAGTTGATTTACGAGGAGCACTTAAAACGACCAGTAATCTAGCCTATGCTTCTCCACGAAAACCCTGATTTTAAAATAAAATGCTCGAGGAAAAAATCAATAACTGGCGCCTTCTGAATATGATTCAATTTTACTACATCAATGGAACGAGAAAAAAATATTTAATATTTATTGATTTTTCCTTCAAGTGACTAGGCGCGTGGTAATAACGCGCATCCGAAAAATCAATAGAAGACGTCTTGCACACTGAAGCATAATTGAATTTCCCCACAGGTGTGCAAGTTCAGTGTTAATCGATTTTTTTTCCTTTGAATGAAAACATACTGAATAAGGCATGTGATGGAAATCGATAGATAATTTCATTCAAACTGACTTTTAATCAATTTTCACGGCAGTTAGGTGTTTAAAAACCTCAAAAAAACTGTGCCGACTTACTCTGTGGACGACGCATAACTCCGACAGTATATTCAGAGGGGATATCTGGCCGAGGTAAACTAACAGCCCATGGAGGAAGCATGATATTTCGTAGAGGTCCGAAATCACATTCTACCGGCAGCTTCCGTGAACAACCCGCGTGGGCCTAAGCAACGAAGAAAAGAGAAAGTTTAAAAAACTGCTAACTTTTTTAAAATTTAGCAAAGGTAGTATATAATAATGTAGATTAAGCGTATGTAAATTAACTCATCTTGGGACATTTTTAATAGAATTGTGAAAGTGAATGCATGAAAGTACCATTAGAGTTCACGGCGATATTGTACTATTTCAAAATGCAAATGAATGCAAACTCGTTAAAAATAAGATTGCCTTCGCTATTTTTTTTATTTCTGTGGAATTGTAGTTAAACCAAATTAATTTCCCCTTAGAGTCAAAGGAACATTAGATAAAGCTAACTTAGTCGTAAGTAGCAAAATAAAGTGGTTCAATGAGTATATCGGTCACGGACATGAACAAATCTAGTGAAACTTTCTACACCGTGGCTCCCTGTCCTTCAGAGTCTATATTTGACGGAATGGATGTTTTATGCAATTTTATTAATGATGGACGTTACTCCGATTATTTATTTAAATGACTATGCATGCAAAGTGTTTTTTAAATATTCAAATTGTATTGAGCGATTGCATCATGGAATCTGTCCGATGAGAAATTCGAATCATGCCGCCTCCTTTACTGACCAGACCTAACTCATGGTACTGACCATCCGCTCATTGGATAACCCCTAGTGATTAGGCTCTTGCCAGACTTTGCTTCATTCGATATCAAAACTGTCACATTGTCAGGTAGCTGTAATCCCACTAAAGTGTCGCGATTCGTTCTTTGATCAGTTCCCTGCTGGACATTTGGTGACTTGATTCGTGATCACTGTTTTTTTTTATTATAAGCTTCATTTTCTTATCTAGAGTTTACTGAAAGTTGTAACTGACCGTTTTCGATTAGCTTTTGCAATCACCTATTTGTTTTTTTTTTCAATTTATTTCTTCATTGAGTTCTAAAAAATTTTTCCTCCGATCCCTTACATACTACTAAACCCACTGAATAAAATATCAATTAACCAAAAGGATATTTATAAAATACGAAATTTTGCCGGAATTAAATTCTACTGAAGAAATATTTCCATTATTTATATTGGGGAAGAATAATACATCCTGATTTGAGATACCTCGCTCACAGAACATGGTTCTAACGTGAAGTCCACGGCTTTAAACACAGCATATACCGAAAAGAAGGAAAAGGTAAATAAGGTCATTTCAGATTTGAGACAAATAGTTTTGTATGGCTTTAGTTGTTATTAGGGCGTCTTGGCTTTCAAAATAAGTGTTGAATAAAATGAATAATTTTTATCCAAGGGAAATTTAATTAACAATTTATTGTTAATTATTCGTAAAATTTACACTTTTATTGAAATATACTAAAATTATGGATCGTTGCTTTACAGAATTTCGAATGAACTGCATAATCTCGTGCTATTATTGAGTTCGGGAAATTGCGGCTAGTTGGGAGGTTGATAAGGTCATAACTGTAAACGATTGAATTTATAGCAGATGTTAGCTTCCAGGGGAGAAGATTTGCATTCATTTGCAATTTCTTTATCTCGTTCAGCCCAACTTCGCCTAATTGCAGAGGAAAGCGTAAATCTCATATTCAGGGTTGCAGAACCGTGATAATGAAATTGTTCCTCTAATGGACAGAATATCAGTGTGATACTATCTTACATGACCTTAACATAGCATTGGCATGATACTTTGACACTAGACCGTCTACCATTCTTGACTCTTGTAAAACTTAAAACAATAGGAAATCGAGTACATGAAGTCATTGCCAATCAGTATGTTCGAGGAACAGTAAATAAAGTAATGTTCATAGAGGAAAATAACGGACTCAATTCAAGTAACGGTGAACAGACTGAATGATCAAGATGATGGAAGAAATGACTTACCGCTGTACCGCACCAAAGACACCGATAGCCAGTGAGACACTCAGAGGAGGCACAGAGTTTCTTGCAGAGGCAGCATTTTGTGCTCGATCGCAGGTTTCCCTCTCGCCAATGATGCAAAGCACTGATCGTATTCTACAAGTCATCACCAAAATGATATTATGGAATCGGATTCACCACATTGACCGATAATTCCGGAGCATGCCAACCTTTAGGAATGGATAGGCTTGATCGAAGGAACTTCTCAAGATGACTGCTTATACGCTGCGTCTTAATATGATAGAGTAAGACAATGGGAGTGTTCTAAGGCACTAAATCAAAAGTAGGGATTGTAAAAATTGACTGAGAATGTGGCAACACTCCGTAAAGATGTTTAAAATTGCTTTTAAGTAAAATGTATTGTATCTATTATTTCATGTTTGTGTTTGAATTAGTAGATTGTGATTAAAGCGATCCGCTACTGGTGTAGCGTCCCATGTTTATTACTCTGTTATTAAAGGTCAAGGATTAGATGCTTATAGGCGCGTATGCAGTCGTTGAAATATTGAATTGCGTAAATTAATCCTAGCAAACAGAAAATGACCGAATACGAGTTTTTCAATCCAAGATGGTAGTTGAAAACACTGCACCGTCATGGAATCGGAAGGACAGATATACACGTAAGCAGCCAAACAGGATGTATGCAATCACCAATACTTAAGAAATTATACTATAATCTTTGTGCTCTAGCCGTACCATAGTCAGTGCACGCTTGCCAATTTAGAGGTCACGTAATCAATACTTATTCTGTACTGATTAATTCTGACCAGTATGATAGTTGACGGGATGGGAGTTTCTTCTCAGAAAGTCTTCCTTCTATACAAGACAAGTACTAATAATGTTTCCTTTAATGGGCTTAAAGCTTTTCTCCTTTCGAAGGTTTGGTCATTATATGAATACCAAATAGACAGCCAAACAAAATGCGTACAACCAAAATAGGGACCTTCTGACGTCACAAATTTTCGTTAAAGGGAAGCTAATATTTAATAATCACCGGATGTTTACTTAATATTACGTAATTAGTTACACTAACAATCCTGCGTGTTATGACAAGAAAATAGCTTGATTCCTGTGACCCCCAAATAAGTTTTTATACAACAGCAGAAAAGTGATGAGTGATACAAGCATATCTCTAAAGCAACGAGCTATGGGAAGACGAAAGCAAGAACTGATGAAATTATTGATACTGATCGCAATTTTCTGTAAAATCACTGTGATTGAGACACTGTCACGCGCTTCATTTCGTGCAAAAGAAAACTGACCTTAATTGGCTTAGGAATACTTGGAGGTGAGGTAAAGATCCTAAAGTACAAAATAAAATCATTGCCTACATAGTCTCAAGGGATTGTGTATGAAGCCAGGACAAGCATCTGAAATTTAAGTAGATATTTCCTAAAAGGAGCGAATTGAGTAACAATCGCTTATCAAATTTATGGGGCCATTGCGAAAATAGGATGGGATAGAGGGGAAAAAATTAACCGCATCGAGTAATGTATGAATCGACCCGTTTGTGATTACCTTATCTGGTCCTTATTATGAACATGAAATATAGGAAACAAACGAAAGTCTCTTTATATCAAATACATCTTCATACCAATAGAGTTAATTCCACCATAAACGGAACAAAGAGATTCTCTAAACCTGGAGTAATATTTCGTGATTAAATACCCACCGCTTAAGTATGAAGCCTGTTCAGTATTTGTATACGGATTAAGATTACTAGAATTAGTAAAATTCTTTCTCAAACTGAACTGCCAATGCACGTATGAAGAAAATACTCAGGACAGGGAAACACAGCGCAATGCCTCTATCACACAAAGCAGTGTGATATTCATTCTATTCAAATCGCCTATTAAAAATGAAATCAAATTGTTCTAAACTGCTACTGAACATAATGAGAAAATATAAAAAGAACAGACAACAACTTGTAAGCGAATTCTATGCCTATACAGCATGCTAACTTTACAACAGGACATGCGAGTGCATTCAAGGAGGAAAGCAAATACAAGACTGATAAACCCGCACAGACATGCATTAGTTAAACCAACCCTGTTTCGCTGTGGTCTGTAAGCAGCACCCTGCTTACAGTCATTGACTGCAAATTCTTTACAATCGTAGTGAGCATAGTATTCGCACACTGTCAAAAAACAAGAAGACACATTGATTCTGGAAATACAGATAGGATTCTTATTTTTCGGAAAGAGAGAATACAAAGAGGGGAAAGTAAGGTGACCGGGAATATACCTTCACAACGAACTGAGGGAGTATCTCGTAGTCTGGTACGACAAACATTGCAAAATTTCCTTCGAAAGAATGACAACTCCGACCAGCAATGGGCAACAGGAGTCTAAAACGCCAACAAACACAGTAAAATTCGATTAAAATTAAATAAACACATAAACCTACGAGAGTTTGAGTCGCCGCATAAGCAGGACATACAGTGACAATATCTCGCAAGCACTTTTCGTGAGCAAGGAAATTGCAAACTAGAAAGAACGAGGAATCAATACCCAAGGACATCGTCTACCATCACAGGCAAATCCAGTACTGAGGGGGCCCCATATTACTTCACTACAATGGTGGCAATAAGCGGGTTTGCTTAACGATTTTCGATAGAAGGAATGTCCACTGAAAGCACAGATAGTATCTCTGCAAGAACTTGATTTCATATCATCTTCAACTCCTTCACTGTCATCGTTAAATTGAGCGATGGTTTCTTCGTTGATGGAGGGTGTATCAATTAATGGTGATGCCTTCAACCGAGCATTTGATTCTTCTGCCTCGCCATTATTTGAGAGGTCTAAGCGTTCTAGGCTCTCTGTGAGCATACCTGTTCGATATCAGAAACAATTAGTTGAGTAACTGTGAAAGAAAAAGCTACTACCATCCAAAAATTTTTCAAACTAATTTATATTGATATTTCTAAAACAAAACAATTTACTCTGATAAGTAGTAGCGAAGGTATAAGAACCAAATATTTGAAGCACGAAAAATATGTATTTAAGGAGTAAAAAACAATACCCAAAATCTAGATGGACAAATAATTAGGCAACTAAAAAAGTAAACTAATTTACCTTAATGAGACCGTACGATCAACACCAACCTAACATACACAGTACACAACGAGAAATCGGGAATGTTAAACAGGTGGGCTAAAAATCGAGAAAAGGTAAGCAACCTGGCCAATCATTGTGTAAATAAATAATAGTCTTGGACATTATTAATGTCCGGTAGGAGTTTTTAGCTAATTGAAATGAACTTTATATAAAAGGAGTAAATAACATGTCTTCATCAATTTAAAACTAAATATATGCATGATGATGAAACTCAATTACTTTACTGTTAAAATTGGTGATATGCCCATTGATCCGTCACCTATTTTCTTTTAAATTTATATGAAAGCAAGATTTGAGTTTCCACACAAATGTTTAAAATAAGACGTACAGATTGGCTATTAACTTAACAATGTCATCAACCAGCGAATCGGATAAGTTAGTAGGGTATTACGTAAGATGAAAAAAAGCCACTATGTTCTTTGCATGTATTTTTCGAATAAATGTGAATCCATAACATTATGATTTGATTCATGATTTAAAGTGACTTGCCGTAGTAAGCATATAAACTTGACATATTTTTCATTTATTAAATAAATATGTCATTTGAATAATCACAAAGTTGCCAATAATTTAGATTCGAGGCGCACTTTTAATGTTAGCATTACCGTAAATTTGCAAAACTCTTCATAAGTTAAACTAAAGCTGAATTGATTTCTGTAGTCTCAATAAACTTGGAATTAGGCTGTAGTTTCCGTTATTTGTTTCAATATCAGAGCCTCCTAAGACAAGATTTCGTTTAGAAAATTTATTTCAGGTGTTATTTTAAATTATCGGTATTTGCATCCGAATTAATGGTAAAAAATTATATTCAAATGGAGACTACTAAGTCCATCATAAATAAACTTAAAAAAATAATCGATTGGCAAATATCACCATACATGTATCGATTGGAGCAATTTTGACCAATCCAGTTGTAATTCATTTGACTGTTTTTATTAGCAAATTATCTAAATTAAAGCATAAATTTTTATAAATATTTAATTAAATGACGAACATATGTGCCACAAAAGGATTTTCAATAATATCTTTTATCAAATTGATTTTGTTACTGAGTCTGTATTCCGGGTATTTCAGATCATGGATACCTCTTATGTTTTTGACGGTTGGCAAAAGCAGTTTTCATCGAAGAAATCTAGAGTGGAATTAATTCGTCAAGTTCTTCACCATTTGCCTCCCAAGTATTTTTAAAAATATCTTAAATCTTCTTTAGCACTACTTCATTTTCTGAGGTTCAAAAACGCTATCAGTACTATATAGACGATATCCAAAAAGGTAGATATTCTATCACTGTTTTTTTAAATGCTTATTTGAAAGCGAACGTAAATTACTCAACCCGTATTACAGGTTACATTTAATTATAAGAGTAGAATAGAATTCCTCTTCAGTATTTACAATTTCTACATATCTCTATTCTCATCTACATTGTGGGTTTTATTTAACGAATGGTGCTGAAATCATAAATAATGTTTTTTATTAATTTATTTTAAATTGGTCTAATTATGAAGTGAGTTTAATAATTACTCTTTCAGCGATATTGTATCTCCTCTCTAATGTCTTTATCATGTAAATATATTTACATTTATGCTGCAATCTGGATTAAAATGTCGTTTTCACTTCAATTTATTTGACCTCTGTGTTGTGTTTAATGGTACTGCTTTGACTTTCAACCCACTCAGATTTTATAAATACTTTCCAATTATTATTTATTTGTTCAACTCCTCTATTTCAGTTTTTTGCTTAGGTAGATGGTGGTTTGTAAAGTTTTTTATATTTAATCTGTAGTAAACAGCCCTCTGCATCGTTTAATATTTTAATTGCCTTCCTTAATTCGAGTTTTTGGCTGTAATTATCAGTGTAACCCTCTTAGATTGACTTTACCTTGACCTGACCTAGATGTCCATGTTATCTTGATGTCTTATATGTATATTGACAATCAATCCATATCGCATAATGTATATCCGCACCTAGTATTTAATATGCGCGTCTGCAAACTTGGAGGTCATAGGTTCGATGCTCATCAATTCACACAGTGAACGGAATGATTAACACCATTATTTGAAACTGGATAATTAAACGAGTGATAGACCTTGAGTTTTTCTTATATGGGCTCCATGGTGCTACTTTTATATTCAAGTTGAGTGTTGAGAAGAATACTCTTAAGCGGATTTTCCCTCTCACGATTTCTCACTGGCACCAATATTACAGATGTACCTACGGTCCTTTTCTATTTAAACTTCCTACATACATTTTGCCCTCTTCCTATCTTGCTTGACGGTGATTACCATGCAAGTCTTTAAAGTAAACGATTTCCAAATCTATTGATTTGGGGTTTTTTCCTTATTATATTTGATCTTGGTCGTCTATGTAATCTATAAACTCAACTTCATAGGTAATTAAACACCCTGATTTTTTATATCTTTTCAAAATGTCTATTTTATCTGAATTTAGGAGCTAACAACTTTGCAGATGAAGTGTTGAAAGATTCTTCAAATGAAGAGAATGGTTAGTTCGTTTCATCTCTTTGTAATTATTATACCAGAAACACCGCAATGGAGAAGTACTTTTGATGTCAATTCTATTGTCTTTCGTATTAAAGAAGTAATTTTTTCTATAAGATTTACAAAAGCCTTTTTCTAGGAACCTGCGCTTGATTATGGTTCCGCTTTGGCTGATAACCAAAAAATTTCTGGAACTATAGCTGATCAGCGTACGTTTTGTTCCCTTTTTAAGTGACTATGCTACTTTAGTTGGAAATTGTGTTAGTAAACTGCTGAAGAACGCTAATGATATGGTAAGCTTGGTTCCTATGCTCCGCTCATATGGTCAGAATGTTCTTCCATGTTAACATGGCTTTTGAATGTTTCAGAAATCAAATGTTCGAGCTCCTGTGCGCGGCGGAAGTTTACCGAATCGCAAAGCTCAGTACGCCAAGATCCCTCGAGAACCTATTCCCCAAGAAAATATTGAAGTCTCTTCCAAGGTAAATCTAAAGAATTTATTATACTTCTAATTTCAATGGCTTATGGATTCTGTCTCGTACTACAGGTTAACTCTATTGACTTAATCGAAAGAAAATACGTCGGCAGACCAGTCAAACAAGTGATAGAGGTAATCACATCGTTCCATAGCCTCGTTTTACCAATTGTTTGGGGGACAGGCTTCGCAATTTATTAATGTGCTATCTGAGTGTGAGCGCTCTAGGTTGTTACCCTTTTTTCTACTACCTAAAATTCTTAACTGCTTTTATCACTTCTTCTAGCTTTTTTTACCTACTAAATCTTATAGGTGTTGAAATTAGCAGTATAATGCCGCCAGATCTTCATTTTGCGCAAAACCCATCTTTGTTGATATCGATTAACTGTCGCACACGAACTATTAGTTTCGTTAATTTACACCTTCCTAGCCTTCTCCAAACTGTACCTTCATGTATTCCTTGCCTTAAGAAGAAATTTTAAGAACGCTACCTGAGATGTCTCCATCAGACATTATTAACGCTTAATAATTCACGTTTTACGAAGCCCCCTCCCCACTCCTACTTATGATAATTATTATCCGCTCTAAAATCTCCCCTACACTTCCTGCCACTCACAGGATATTATATTTTTAACGTTTTCACTTTTAAGTCTTCTCCAAAATGTGAAAATCCTAGAGAAAGTGGACCTACGTTCGTCACAGCAAGACAGCAGGTGTGTTTCACACTTTTAATCAACACTGATTTCTTGCCTCATTCTCGTTTATCCACTTCAGTCCGTTACTATAACACTATTGGATCTCTCCATTTAGCTTCTAATGGATGGTCAAAAACAACAAGGTGGACAATCAGCTTCGCCATATGCTAAATCAGAAGTTGTCAAAAAGTCGTTAGGAAGGTGAGTAGAACAACAATGCTACAGTTTAATTACCCGTGGTTATTTTTGTTAAAACCCTATATAAACTGATTTTTCTAATTGTTTTCTTTTTTTAAGTCGAGGCCCTCGAATGGCCTTTGTACCACCTTTTGCAAGGTCAAAGGACGAGAATCAGCAACCGCATCCAACAGGCGGTGGACCAGCGACTACAGCAACTCAACCAATATGCCCATCCAGCAGTGGTAACACGGTTGTAGACGAACGACTCAAGCAGTTTGATCAAAAGATCATTGACCTCATCACGAGTGAAGTAAATACCAAAACTTTTGTTTATACAGATCGCACTTGAATTCTTTTCTTTTTCATTAGATTATGGATTCAGACACCAAGATAACATGGGATGATATAGCCGGACTGCACAGTGTCAAAACAACTTTGAAAGAAGTTGTCGTGTTCCCTATGCTTCGACCGTAAGCTTAACTTCCGCTGTTGAATAAATCTTATGGCCGGCATTAACATTACGATCACTTTAGAGACATATTTACCGGATTAAGAGGTCCCCCTAAGGGTTTACTTCTATTTGGTCCACCGGGAACAGGCAAAACCCTAATTGGCAAGTTTACTTGGTATTTGTATATGCCTTATCACAAGCCCGAGTTATTAGTATATTCTTATTTTGACTAGGAAAGTGCATCGCTTCTATCAGCAAGTCAACTTTCTTTAGCATAAGCGCATCCTCCCTCACCTCAAAATGGGTAAGTAAAAAAACTTGTATTAACGAAATGTAAGAGGATAAATTACTCCTCTTCATTTTATTCTTTTTTCAAGGTTGGCGACGGTGAAAAAATGGTTAGAGCTTTGTTTACTATTGCTCGAATTCATGCACCAGCGGTAATTTTCATTGATGAAGTCGATTCGCTCCTTTCCCAACGTAGTGAAACTGAGCATGAGTCCAGTCGTCGCATCAAGACTGAATTTCTTGTTCAACTGGTGAGTAACGGATTAATTTCTCAATTATAATTAATTTCTATTCAATTCTCTACTCAGTTTTTACTTAGGATGGCGTTTCCACAGGGTCTGAGGAACGCTTACTTCTTATCGGAGCTACTAATAGGTAACGTGTTTCATTTTATCTCAAATTTATAATTGTCAGGCCACAAGAATTGGATGAGGCAGCTAGAAGACGTTTTGTAAAACGACTCTACGTACCTCTACCTTGTGAAGATGCGAGAAGAGAAATAGTCGAACGTTTAATTAAACAACAAAAGCATAGCCTAACACCGGATGATCTCGATATAATAGCCGCAAAATCCGAGGGTATATCGCACGGCGATAGCACTGAAACCCTTTCTTCTTTTGCTTTAACCTCAACTCTTCTTTTATTTCTTAGGATTTTCTGGTGCTGATGTGGCAAACCTCTGCAGAGAGGCCGCTATGGGCCCTATCAGAGGACTGCCACTTGAAGTGATTGAATCGATATCCGCACAAGACGTACGTCAAGTTACACTTTTATTTTCTTTTTCGTTTCTCTCGTTTTTCCTATTTCAATTTGACTTTTAGGTACCTTCTGTTGGGATGAGTGATTTTCTCGCTGCCTTTAGGCACGTAAAGGCTAGCGTCTCACCCAGCGATTTAAAACAGTACATCTCCTGGAATCAACAATACGGAAGCTTTCAAGTTTGAACACGCCGTCTTACAATAAACACGGTACCAAAGCATTTTATATGTACATATAGAACCTGTCATCATGCAAATGATTTCAATAAAGCCACTTTTTATGCCCCCCCAAACTTAGCAATTATTATGCACATATACACATTATTAATACCACAAAATACATCATCTTGGTCTGCGTACACCTTAACTTTGCACAGTTTTGTTTAATATTTCTTTTTCATGGGTAGTAGCGATAGGACACTAACTTTGGCATAGTCTATGACACCGTTACCTCCTCGCATTATTGCATCGGGGGTGACAGTGCAAGTCTTAGAGGTTTTGGGGTCAAGGAAGGGTCATCGTCATCATCATTGTTATTAGTAGCAGTAGTAGTAGAAGGGGTCTCGACTGATTTGGGTTTTTCAGGTTCAATTTGTTGTCTTTTGATTAATCTTGGATCGAGAATACGCGAGTAAGCAACTGGCGTACTGCTCGGTTTGGTCATACCAGCCGTTAGTAAGGGATTCGCACATTCATTAAGTTCAAGTTTTGGCCGTTTCCTACGCTCAGGTTGGGAAACGGATTGCTCTGTTTGTTTTGTTTCTGTAGAAACAACACTGGGAATATTGATTAAGACCGGCAACTGAGGTCGAACTTTAAGCCGGGGATCATTAGGAGCTGCGTTAGCAGCAGAAGGAGGCAGTTTTTGCCGTTTACTTAAATCAATTTCAATAGGTATGAGACGCCAACAAAATGTAGCGACTGCTTCCCTAATACCTAATTCGTCACTTGAAGTATAGACAATGTTGTCCTTACTAACAGTCATTTCTGGGATATCAAGCTGATCGATCATCGATGGTCCTTGAGGGGGAGGTGATACATCGAAAGATTTACTATGCTCCTCTTGATCCTTTCTTGGATTCTGCAAATATTAAGCCAGAAGATTAATTACACACGAACCTACCCCATAAAAAGTAACTACTGAAATGTATTTAAGTAGAGAGATCGTTAGGAATTACCGGATTGGGTTGGTCCTGACGATAAACATCATCTTGAATTGACGGCACATTGTAGAACTCCCCTTCATCGTTATTAAATTGGGGTGGCCTGAATCTTTGTGTTGGATAAGGAAAGCGATGTCTGGGAGGAAGACGATTCCCGGAGAGCATATGAGGTCCTCTTGCATGAGGATATGGAGAAAGGCCGGGTCGATATCCATAAGGAGGAGGCTGATAGGACCCCCTAAAAGGTAGAGGCGGTCCGAAACCCCTAGGGGGTAATTGTGGAGGTCTATCACCGTAAGACCTATAAAAATGCGATTCAAAAGGTGGCCTAGGACCAGGTCCATGATAAAAATGAGGAGGCTGGGACCCATTTGGAGTTCCAGGTGAGCTAAGCAATAAAAAGTAGATAACCATGAGGCTACTGGAAAAGTGAAATGAGCAGCGAAAACAAAAATTTTATGCCGTGTCTACTTAGTTAATACAAGTAGATATGCAAAATTAACTTCACCAAAACCCCTACTATCAATGGACAAAGAGGGACAATTTGACTTTATAATCTATTACTATATAAAGCAGTTTAATTAAAACCTTAGAGCGGTTAAAGACAAAATATCGCTAACAACTCACCCGGACGGCATCATTTGCCGATAATCAACGTCACCATTTGGTTCAGTGATTGGAAGTGAAGATGTATTATTCGGATATTCAGATTGAAATTCCCCTTGTAAACTAGGATCTTCAATAGCACTCGATTTCTTCTTCTAATAACCGGTAAACTACGTCAACACTAATCTTACCTCAATTTCCTCAACATATTTCTCCAACATAGCTCGAGAATCCGGACTTAAAGGTGCATGAGAAAATTTGCAAGTATTTCCGTGGTAACAATTATTCTTAAGATGGAAGAATTTACAGGGAAACTCGTTATGCATAAAGGGACAAGCGGGACCTTTAGAACAAGACCCAGCGGCATAGAACTTGCACAAATCTTTCTTTTTCGCAGGTATGAAATCATGGCTGTATGGACATTCAGATCCCTAAGAAATAAGCAAATACAAAAAGTACCGAACCTTTTGGCAACGACCTTCCATGTAGAACCGACACTTTAGTCTTTCTTTCTTCTTTGAAGGTGGCCTTTCATTGGCGTTTGCGTCCTGTTCGCGTCTCTTCCGCTTTCGATTAGATCCGGGGGATTGTCGAACAGATTTGGCATGAGATCCGCGAGATAATGTCCTGTGCCGAAGTGAAGGCTCACCATCAAAAGTATATTCAACCGGTGAACCCCTACCTAAGTCTACATGCCTTGTATCTAGACATCTGTATTTATCACGATTATTATTACGACCACGAGCCCTGTTTGACAGAGAATCGCCGTAAAAACGACTGCCTAATGGAGAATGAGCCTCACTACTACCCACATTTCCATCGTCGAAGTCACTTAAGTCATTAACTTCGCCCTCTTCGTAATCAGGATCACTGCTCATTTTGTCTTTTAATTTGATTAACAAACTGTAAGCGAACCGAGCACAGTACGAACTAGCACCAACAAGACCGAAACTGATCTCTCCAGGCTAAATCAAACAAAACATATGAAATATGATTTAATGCAAAACTGCATAAATGTCACACATTTATAATAAATTTATACTAAAACTAAATTTTAACTTTATTTTTTTCTAAAACGGCGTTTTCTAAAGTTATTATAATGGTCTTTTAAGATTTTCGTTAATCACTTTACGTGATATTTTTATTTCATTTGAGGCTCATTATATTTTTTTACCTTTTTATACATACATGTAATACAATAATGCCTTCCCATAATACTATCCGACGTCAACATTTCGACCATTATTAGTTAATTATATTTAGATACCTTTCAACTTTTAATGTTATGACATTAATATCGTGCATGTATTTCTACATTTTAATTACAATAAATTAAATTTTTGTCTGATTTATATTCAGAAAGATTGCAGAAAGATTTTATTCACATTGACCGACAAAACCGGCAAATATGTATAAATATAATTTAACTCTATGTAAAACTGAGAATCGTAATATATGAATTTATGCGCAATCGAAGCCCTTTTTATTGTAATACCTACTTAATTTATTAGATTTTACATACATTGTGATGGTAACATAGAAAAATGAATATATGCCTCGCGGAAATGAAGAAATATAACAATTTATTATCTGATACCATTCCCATCTTCTTACTGTCCTTTTCCTATATTTTTGAACTTATCATTTCACTCATGCAACTTTAGGGGCATATTCTTTTCTTAAATTTTCAATAAACTTTTTGTAAATTCGGTTTTTTCAGTTATAACAGTTTATAAATATAACACTATTAGATCTATCGGAGCCACATCGATCAAATATTTGGAATAAGTCAAGCCCCTCACGGCGCTAGATCAGTTCGGAGGTGGCACACAAGCCATCCCCATTTATTAATAAGTAATTTAGATTTGTATACAAAACATTTCCCCGTTAGACGTTAGTCATGTCTCGTTGTCGGAGTCTCGGCGTGATGATCGACATCTGTTCAGGAATCTATGTGTAAACACGCAAACACACATCGGGACCGCCTGTGGTCGCTCTAGTGGAGATCTTATCGCTAGTCAATCACTTCTAATTGCCAGGCGTTGATAGACATTTGCTTTTTATAAGAATAAATATCTTAATCAACCTCAAATAACTAAAAACTATAATATCATTTGCTAGGTCTACCTCAATACTTCACATCCAGATCATAAATACCGATCACTTTGTTGATAATGAATACAAATAATACTTTTATTGTTAATGCTTTATTTAATATGGATCTGGAAGGCAATCTTAATTTTATTCAAGATCGGATAAGATAAGGTCAACATTGATACGAGTGGAAATTAAGTAATGGGATCTAGGACCAAATGGAAGTAAAGTCAGTCGTGTCTGTAAATCAATTTACTGATAATCAAATTAATGTTTGCTAAAAACGCTTCTTCTCGAGATACAAGATGTGTCGCGGGGACCGGTCGGCTCTTCTTACGGGCAGGAAGAATGAATTCTTAAAAATGGTACAGTACGGTTAGCTGTTCAAATGCAGCAGCCATTCAAGTTGGCCAGTGAGATCATAAACTTATACCGCTCTGACTCATCAAGGCGACCTCTATACATGCCAGTAATATTATTTATGTTCAAAAACACACTTCTGGACGGTCTATGGATGATGTTGTCAAGATCTTATCGCTTCTGATCGTCAGGTGTTCATTGAGACCTGCCATCTATATTAGGATATCCAACGGTGAGACATTATACTGGCATTTATTTAAGTATGCATCTAATACCAACAACAGTAAGAATTCTTAGTGTGTTAACTGAGCATATAAGTAGCATTAGCTGAACACATGTACATATGAAGAATCAGAAATCAGCTGTTCACTAACAGCACTGTGGAAACGGAATTCAATTAAGAATGAAAATAACATAAGTATAGGCATTGCGGAGATATGCACTACTGTGGATTTTATTATTCCTGCTTCCCTACCCCTCAAACACATGAAATCTTGTAGACTAGTGAATTTAGGACGTCACCTCATAGTAAGCAGTTGAATACGTACTCTAATGGATTATGCAAGCCTCTTTCAGAGAGTATAGCTATCTAACAACTCAGAAACTTGATGGTTACATTTTTTAGCCAGGGAGCAGTGGCTAACAAGAGAAAAACACTTTATTTTGCCCTATTAGGTTGAAGGATGAATCCCTCTTCTCCGAACTATTTTACACCATTCCTAATCATCACCAAATTTGATTATCTTGTCCTCATAAGTAATCTCTGTAAACCTTTAACCATTCCTACGACCCAAGCACTCCATAAACAGACATCATGTGTCCTCAGCTGGCCTATGTCTCATCGACCCGGAAAAGGTAAACATACCTCAGACGATAGTAGCAGACACTACTTAGTCGGCCCTGCTATTAACCAGTCCTGTCTGCACCGGCTCTTGCCTTTCCTACAATCGTCCCGACCAATTAAAGCGCGCATACAACCATATCCTTATGCGTGTCCTCACCTCCCATTAGACACACACCGGAGGGTGGACCCTAGCTCGACCAACGCATCTCCCGTTGCTCAATCCTTCTCCTACAATTCCCTACTTTTCCTTGAGACTCTGTATTGAGCTTTGTTCAATACAACCTGGTCAACGTAATCCTTGGTGTTCTTTTTCTTTCATTTACTCCAATTTACTCCAACAAGGTTTTATTGCTTACATGAAACTGTGCTTGAGATATTTTTATCGTTTCCACCCCTAAGTGTTATTTCTTTATTTCGATAAACATCTCTCTCTTACAAAGCTGACAAAGTTAATTGAAAATGTGTTGAAATTTGAGCGTCGTGGAAATGCATCTGACTTTTAAAACCTAATAGAATTTTGCTAAAGCTAGCATACCAGTTAGGATTAAGTGTTCACTCCTCTGTCGCTTCATTTTGAAGGTAAGCTGCACGATTTTGCCGTTTCATTTTTGTGTGTCAAGCCACGTGTTCGTGTCATGTGAATCAAAATGCAATCTTACCATTTAATTTTGTTTTAGGAACAAATCACTTTCTTTCCTATATATTTAGAGTTTAAATAAATACACAATCCGGTATTTCGGAAATTTTTATAAAGTTGATTGCATCTATTGTCACTGAAAAAACTGGACTTTGTAGTATATAAGCTTTTAAACAACTCAAATTCATTATATCTTTGTATTAGGAAATAGACGAAAATGTTTGTAAGAGAATATGGTTCAATAATCTTAAGATAGATTGCCATTAAATACCAAAGAATTTCTAAATAGTTAAAGGAAGGTAACAGCCTATACGAAACCAAAAGTCCAAGAAATGAGTGTAGATCACGTATATTTTGCAACTTGTAATGGGACTGGAAAGGGAAACGAGAGAAGAAATGAGAAGAATTGAGTCTAGAATAGTGCCTGCGAAGAGCTTGTGAAAATTGAGAAGTGATACACGATCCCTATTGTACTATACTCAGTCAAGTTGACTATATTGTATCGTATGGTTGTCTGATGAGCAACCAATAAAGACATCACTTAACACCTTTAAAATGCAAATATATTAGTCAAAGGATGGTTCTTCAGAACTCATCATATTTACTGGGACAATAACACGACAATAATCAGTTTAAATTTTAACCAGAACATATTCAAAGTGTCATACGGCTTCAGTGGTCTTTCAATCAATGGGAGGCTTTCAAGGGAACCAACTTATTAACCAATTACAGGTTCTCTTTTGCCTTCAAGTTATCTTATGTCTGAGAAATTTTGGCATTTAAGACCCAATTCATGACGTCCTACTGAAAGCGTTAATCGCTAATTTTGTTTTTAATTTCCCTCCCCTACAAAACTCAGTGAATCAATCCAGCTGATGCTGAAATATCCATCAATAGGTAAGCGATGAGTAAACTTTACAATTCCAAAGTATGTCAAGTTAACACTTTCCTTCACGCAAATCACTTTAGAGCTCATTCTTGGGGAATGTACCTATTGTAAGTGGTCATTAAGACTTCACAAAATTATAAGTGTACTCATTTATTGTTTCAAAGTGAAGGCAATTTCTAAAACTAATAATCACTGCTACATGTAAAACGGTTGCTGAAAAGACGCATTTTAGCCTACAACTTGGTGCATTGCAATTGCAATGATATTATCTAATAACTGTTATTCGATTTTTATGTGTCTGATTTCGATGGGTCTAAATGGTTTAAAACTAATCTAACTAGAAATAACCTTACATCAGGTGTGTATGAAATATTAATACTTTTAAATATCTGACAGATTATATAGGCCATTGAATAATCACATAAGTCTAAGTCAGGTCATAGCTGTAGGCTATCCAATCATTCGCTTGTCAACATGAAACGTCCAAGGCCACGAATGACAATGTTAATAACACTTTAATTAAGTAAAAGAGAAGTATTCTAAAGACGCTCTCTCAGAAGTTCACATTCAACTAATTCTCTTGTTAGCCAGTTCGGTTGGCCATCGACATCTCTGGAGATGCACTAAACACTACATCATTAATATAAAAAGGCTGATTCTATATTAACGAAAGGAAATGATGCATGCTGGATGTAATTCTTATTGAGACTCAGAAAGTACCAACAAATCCAACGAGTCATGGTTTTGCAATATCAACTCCCGACACACAAAGATGAAATGGGTTATGACAGACAAAAAAGGAGACAGGGGAGAGATAAAACAAGAGAGAGTGGTTTCAAATGTAAATATTAGGCAAAAAAGAAGCATGCCGTGACAGAGAAAAAATATGCGAGAAGACACAGAGAGCAAGAAAGATTAGAGTAAAACACTGCGAAAAATTTAATTGCGCTCTCCGACTTGGACATCGGTAATGTGCCGCTGGGCACCGAAGCTCATTCCTGCTTGGCTAGCGCCCTGGTTCGAGCCCGACTGCAGACCAATGATACCTGCACCCTCCTTTGACATATCGTCGACCTTGATATCAGCAATGTGGCGGACACCACCCATGCTCATTCCTGATTGATTAGCGTATTGGTTGGTTCCAGCCTGCAAGCCAATCACACTTTGTCCTTCCTTGCTTATCTCATCCACCTTGATATCAGCAATGTGGCGCACAGCTCCCATAGCCATACCACTCTGGGTGGCGCCTTTATTCGAACCCGCTTGCAAGCCAATGACAGATTCGCCTTCCTTGGACATCTTATCCACCCTGATGTCAGCAATATGACGAACAGCCCCCATAGACATTCCACTTTGGCTTGCACCTTTGTTTGAACCGGCCTGTAATCCAATTGTGCTCTTTCCAGCATCCGACATTTCACCGATCTTCTGGTCAGCAATGTGACGCATTGCTCCCATAGCCATACCAGATTGGCTAGCGCCCTTGTTGGTACCCATTTGTAAGTTGAGAGAGGTCTTTCCAGTGTCTGACATTTCGCCAATATTCTGGTCAGCAATATGACGAATGGCTCCCATGGCCATACCGCTCTGATTGGCTCCCTTGTTCGAACCCGCCTGGAGACCGATGATACCGTGGCTTTCTCTTGACATGTCATCGGCTTTGATATCGGCAATGTGACGCACGGCACCCATGCTCATACCCTTTTGGCTAGCACCCTTGTTTGAACCGGCCTGTAGACCAATCACAGCCTTAGAGGCATTGAGCTGATCTTCGGTGAACTCACGCCTGTTTTCGTAGGTTGGTTTAGGTCCACATGTTGGTCCTTTGAAGTTGTTTCGTTGGCACTGATGACATAAAAGCTATTATATCTTGTTCTAAACGTTATTACTCATTTAAAATTAGTAGATTAGACTCAATATTAATATAAAGTATTTGACTAGACCATTTCTACAATTTATTTAATTATTTTCTGTCCAGAAATCTCTTCCAATAGGAAAAATATATGAAATTTTTTTCATTTTCATCCTACGATTGTCGTAAATTCTTAACACAGCTACTAAGTAGTGTATAAAAGCGAATTCCGCCACTAAAACACGATCAATGGGGATTTCCAATGGAGCGTTTTTATTGGTTGCACTCTTACACACCCACGAATGGGGCGACACTTCGCCCAGAGTTCTGTGATTGGCCACATGATTGTGCCGATTTGTAATTGGTTCCTTACGTTGGGCGTCTGACATCACACTTTTATAGCACATCTTGATCTCCACATTGCGTATGTTGTACACATTTATTATCGTATCTGCATCGAAAGCCTAAAATAACCCAATTTCCCATAGCTAAACCTACGCACAAAGATATAATGGATAGAAACAGTTTATTTGCATCTGTATTAGAGATACAATTGGATACTTACTTCAGTACCGAGTTGAAGAAGACAGCTCAAGACTTGGGCCATATTTCTCATTTCATATAGATCCACAGTTTGGAAAAGACTTGCTCGAGGCACGCCATAGGCTTCGCAGGCCGTCAGGAAAATTTGAATATTTTCCATCTAAAGTTACGAAACGAGGCATTTCAGAAAGCAGAGAGGCAGATGATTCACTTTCGCATTTCCAAAGAAATTTTACTTAGTCTAGTGTCATTATTATGAAATTCAAATTTTAAGTATTATGATCTGTGATCATAAAAGTGGGTTTACGCTTTCTCCTATGCTTGTTTTTAGTATTACGATTTACATGAAAGAGGTAATTTCAGCTATACATTATTTTATTAATGTGTCAAAAATGATCTAGTTGAGAAAATATAATAACTTACATAATGCACAAATGCAAATCGAAAGACGCAGATTTTCAATATTCGTCTATTACAGTGCGTGGAAATTCGATCAATTTTTTCCTTTGTCTGCTGAACTGGACAAACACTTACCTACCATTTTTTGTGGCCTGGAATGTATCAGATTTCCAAAGGTCAAGTCTAGTTATACCTTTAGTCAGTTATACCTCTTCCCATTCAATTTGAGTAATCACTATGAGTATCCCGAATAATTTAGTACTTAAAATAAATTAATTTCATTTGTGACCTGGATGGTACATAATTTTCTTTTCAAATTTCACGCTTTTCGAAATTTTATAAAGGATGCAATGAAATTTTGAAAAAATAAACAAATAGCTATCTTTTAAATATTTGAATTGCATGTGTTAGGACTTACAACATCGCTACCTTATCCTCTCTTGGGTTCCAACATACTTTTACCTCGTTTATCAGTTTGAGCACAACATTTTTACGAAAATATATAGAGCAAGAAAAAGTAGATCACCTGTTTAAAAGGAGCAGACATGGTGTTGGCTCTGAAAGGATGCTTCTTCTTCTTAACAGTAGGTGGAAGAGGATCCGTACCTTCGTACACCTTGTTCACCAACCTTTATTTTGAAAAGACACATCAGTTCATACCTCGACAATACTATTCAATGGTTCATCAGTTAGTAGAAGAATGAGTTAAAAGTAATGATAAGTTTACGGAAAGAACAATCAAACTTGACTAGGCTCACTTGACAAGGATTTGACCATTCTTGAGAGCAGCAGCAAAATTCTCACGACCGAGAGGTACATTCTCACCCGTCAACTCATTGATCCACTGGACAACTTCCTTCTCGGTGTCTGAATCGTATCTACTATTCAACTGGAAAAAACCATAATGTCTTTGAAATAACGTTAGAGTTTAAATTTCAAGGAGTAAAATTGACAACACCTACTTACGTTTTCATTAAATTCATTGCATAACTGACTTGACGAAACAGAAGAACATGTTGTGGATATAAATCTACGGAATTTAGTGTTACTTTAGTGCTACTTTATGTTTTCTGTGACCTTTAAAGTAAAAAAGCCTGCAAACAGTGATATATCGCATCAAATAATCCAAGACTTAAGTCTATCTTAAAAAAAGTATTTCAGAATTATACAACACTTCCAACGTCTTGACCGGAAAGATATCTTTTACAAAAATTGCTAAAGAGAAGGTGTTGAAATGAAGGTTAACTCAGAAGTGTAGGCAATTAGTGAACCTATAAAATTTTGTTTCATAACAAACTACAAATCATTGCCTTAGGATATATATTATTTTTTCAATTACTCCTAAAATGTCAGGAATTATTAGTACTCATTACTCAACGGAACCTCCAATCCAGTTAGGCTTTACTTATGATCAGCTTAATGAGGGCTATATGACAGGAAAAACAATCAACTGAACGTTACAAAATACTTTATTTAATGAGTAAAATATCACTAAATCTACATTTTGTTTTGTAATTAATAAACAGTCATTAATACTAGTTAAAATAAATATCCTCATAGCTCTCCTTCTGAGAACCTACAAAGCACGACAAATGTTTAAATCACTCTACTAAGTATTCCAAAAGTCTTATAGCAAAATGTGAAAATATCCTCACCACAAAAACAATAGTAGATAGAATAAAACACTTAAAAAGGAAAACCATTTTTAACTTTCCAAGAGGGAAATGAGAAATAGGGGGATGAAATATAGTAAGAACAATTAGAGATATTTGTACTTACCCTACGGTTGACTTGTACATCCATACCCATATCTCCCATTCGGTTAGACATCTTGACTGTTGTCACTGAACTCGAACACGATGCGCTTCACACAGGAGATTGTCGAAAATCAGGCAGGGGGAACGACGAGGACCCTCACTTGGCCAAAGCATTGCCGACCAACGGAATAGCTACTTCGTTGCCCAGCCAATAGGCGATAGAAGTGTAGGCGGGACACAGAGGGGATTTGTCGTGTACATACACGATAACTGCCTATTGATCGATCCGCACACATGCACTATGCATATCACGATTGCTGCATACCAGCAATTTTCGCCTCCTCTTCTTCCTACCTTCCTACCCTTAATTCCTATTCTCATTCTAGTCTCCCCTCACCCCCTATCCCCTGTGGTTATTCCTCCATTCATTCCTGCACATGTTGTGGAACAGCCAAGCGCAGCTTTTCCTGCGATGGTCGCACTTTGTTCCGGTAATTTTTGCCCCTTTCTGTATAGCAGTAGATGGGAATACTTGGGATTGTCTATAAAGGTAGTCAAAACTGTTAACTACCCAAGGTCGCAAAGTAATCCTATATTTCGGGTTCAAGTAAAAATAGTTCTAACATCTGAAGGTTATGGATATCTACAGTTAGAAAAAAAACCTTCATATTATGTTAAACTGAGGTGATATCGGAAAATTTTTAATGCTATAACTTAATTCCTAGGGTACGCAGTAAAAAAACGGTTTTGAAAAAATACAACTACAAAAACACATATGTCAACTAAGGAAGTAATGAGATGGGGTTACCGAATTGTCGGAAGACCAAAATCTGGTATGTTAAGATCAATCCTCTTATTAAACTAAAGGTCTTCCTATCGGCTATTAGGAGACAGCCCCCTTTTCAAAATGCGCATGCATTTAAAACACTTAATTAAATATTATTCTCCGATTACATTTTCAGAAGTTCTTTATGATTGACAATTTCAGGAGTCTGAAATAACGTCTCTGGACAGCTTGGTGATTGGCCAAGCCACTTTCAACCGAATAGATCTTATCGCCAAATGTACGTCTGCTCGTCTGTCAAAACTCATGTGAAGACTCTAATGATCATTAGACAATAGTCTCTCCCCCCCCCCTTTTTCAACGCCTTATTGGTCCCCATCCTTTCAGCTGGATACCGCATTTTAACTGTCTACCAACTCTATCTATTTAAACCCAGTGTAATCTATCCAACATCTAATTGGCCTCCCTTCAAGTCCTGTAGCTCTCTCCACAGTGCACGACATCTTGTCGAAGATCTCCAAATGTCTAAAGGAACAATAAGGAATGTTATATATCAAGACCTCAGATATATACGTTCCTCGGCCAGGTCAGTTTATGTGGACAAAAACAACCCAAGAGAATCGGTCAACGCATGCAAAACCACTCTTAAAGAAATTGGAGCACCCAGAAAAGTATTGGTTTTTCACCAGGATCAAAAAGTAAATCCAATAAATGGTAGATGGCCATGTGGGGGTGAACCCCACTGAAGTTCCAACTGTTATGTGCACGAAGTTTCCAGAAATAGTGATGCTTTTCATTGTTGTTAGCACCACATCATGACTCCATTTTTTTCTACAAGGCCTTAGGGTCAATGCAGATATCTATGTGGAGACTCTACAAACCATTTTGTCAAGCTGCCTTAGATAGACAGCGTAGTCAATGATGGTACTGTTACTAGTTATGCATCTCTAAACCGTTATAGATTTAAGCAATCCTATATTTTCCGATAAAAACTGATTAATTCCTGTCCAAATGACTTCTGGATAACTTTCTGGCCCACTTGCTACTATACCACTACTTCTGTCATCGCGATGACAAACATATAACATCTGTATTTAGGGTGGAGGAGAGGAGAAGTAAAATATGAGGGTCACCGTCTTGAAAATTGAATATTTCTAAATGATGGACACATCCAGCAATAATTCAAGATTAGGAGTACAGCTAATCTAGCGAGAAGCTATTGACAAAACCTATATTTTGCTTGGACAATCCAGTAGACCCCAGAGAAGGGTACCAGCTATTTAGAATATTCGTTTTTTTATTGGCTGGAGGGAGTAAAATGAAAACTTTGAGGGAGGGAAAGGGACTAAGAATTTGTGTGGAGAAGTGGAAAGATATGAAATGGATGTTGGTGTGTAAATGACTGAAAGCATGTAGAAAAGAAAACGAATGCACTTGCAAGAGCAGATAAACAGCATGAGAATACAAAGGAATATCGAGTTGTGATCGGTGTCCTTTTTCCTCTAGAGCTAAGGAAAATCGGAGAAATTAATTTTAATCAGAGATTTTTTTTCACGGATAAAAGGTCATATTCACTGGTATTTTCGTTACTCCATAATTTTTAAGCAAGTTCTCGTCTCTACAGTGAATTTAATTGACACTCATCTCAAATCCTCCAGTTAGAAAGCATTTCACCATCTAAAGCTCCTCCTACCTCCTTCTCTGCTAAGTCGCATTGAAGTATTAACTTAAATAAATCATTTATTTGGTAATTATTCTTTGTGATCCCAGCGATCTTAATATTTTGCCCGCAACAAGTACCCATAAGTAATAGCCGCTGATAAAAAGACAAACATTGAGGTGAATTACATCAAGTAGTATTTACATATCACGGCGTAGAAGACGTCGTAAAATTAGATATGTTAAAGAGAAAAGAAAATAAAAAATTGTCTGTGCATTGAGCGGAAGGCATCATTGGGTATAGCAAGTGATAAAATTCCGGATCAAATTGAATTACATCAGGTGGCATTTCCATTCCATGACGCTTTGTAAGCAAAAATACACAAGCCATGAAACCCTGGGTCATATTGGCTACGTTATAGTGAAATGCAAGGCGACGGGAATGAGGTTGATCACCACACAATACAAGATCCCACCTTGCTTGCCTTTGCGGACCTGGCGGCTAGATATAGAAATGGAAATGGAGTTAAAATATGGACACATGAATGCGTCAACTTACGAGAAATAATTCGATATGTCCTCCAGGATTAAGCAAAATGCCAAGAAGTAGATAACGCTCAAAGCTTGAACGAATTTGAAACAAATGCCGGCCTGAGGGCTGACTCAAATATTCTAATATTCTATTCTTTTCGTGTTGCAGATTCATGATATTAATTCAAGTATTAGTAACATTTTTTAAGTTTATACAAATCAAATGCTTAATTTTAAAAATTGAGTGAGTAGTATTGTGTTTTGAAATATTGAATATCTTTCTTATAGTCTCATCCACTTAGATGGGAATAAATCGGGGCGGTTTCCACAATCACGTAAATAAATCAGTAGTTCACTGGAATCTGAATGTGGTGGAATCGGGAAATCCCAGAATCCGGGAGGTAAATTCAGACTTCCGATGTCCTGACTTTATTACCGTTTCATACCGCATTGAACCCATTCGTATTCAGATACTCTCCAGTGAATATTACTTGAAAAATTGTTTTCAGTGTGCCAAGGGAAATAATATTATATGTAGACTTAAATATATCAGAAACAATTGCAAATATATCCCCGTTAAAATTTGTTTTCGTTTAAAGTTGTTTAAAAGCATGGCAGCTCAGGCATTTGGACTTTAAATATTCAAGACCATACTTTGATCGTAATAATCTTGTTCAATCACAGAGGAAAAAAATAATTTTGAAAACATATCACAAATAAATGCAAATTTATCTTTCGGGCAACATATCGAGGTCAGCCTAGTACCTTGTTTCCTTGAATTTTTATACAAGTATGCCCCAGTAGTGTCGGACAAAAGTAATTCTTTCATTTACTATCCTAACCACGTTAATTTATTCGTCGGTAAAAATAAGTCATCCCTGAACCAACTACGTGCAGTTGCATCTGGTTGTGTAACGACGTTGTGATGCAGGTAACTGCAAATTCAACTGCTACTTTAACGTACTTTATGTACGCAAATAGAGATCCGATTCGACTGTTTGATAAATTCGTATCAGTCAGTATCAATAATCTGTGAATTTTGAACTGATGCCACCCTCTACTACAACGTTTTCGAACAAATCAGAGGAGCTTAATACAAAATTAAATTTTCAGAATTGACAAAGGTTATTTCCCTTTTCATCCTTCAGTTAAATTCCATCTCAAAGTGCTAGCTAAGATGGTCGACCTTACGAATACTCTACTTCATGAGGCATAATCTTCATCGACAATTTCATTGGGGTTTGTCGAATTTTTTCCCCTCCCTTCGTGAATCAGCCGAAATTCACCCCCCATTTCCCACTATACCACCTCCCTGCCTACTGCCAATATAATGCTACATACTCATTTAATGGTGAATGTCAACAGAGTCCATTGAAGCAGCGTCTCCCAATGTCATTGATATAAATGATAGATTTAGATGTAACTAGCACCATAGTCCTTTTGTTATCAAGTGTTGCTGCAAAGGGCAAACAAAGAAGACAAATTCATTGAATGCTAATGAGGGGGTGGGATTTGACGAAGAAGAGGAAAAGATCTCAGAGGTATTGAAGTAACCCATTGGACATTATTAGAAGACAGCCACCATGTTGGAAGAGGATTAAGAATTAAGTGGGACCTCTAGTGGATTGAAAGGTAGAGTGAGAATGAATGAGAGAGCGAGGGATGTAAATGAAGAGTAAGTGCGGGAATAAGTCGCCCACTCAGAGTTCACGAAGCACAGGAATAGGATATACGTGACATGTAATAAAAAGCAGAAGTGATTGTGCGACGAAGTGTACTATAATGAGTAAGCCAATATATTAGTGATAAAAGGCTAGGGGAGGTGAGTAAAGGGAAGCTTAAATCGTTTGGAAAGTAAGTAAGAATGAGAAAAATTAAACCTGCAGAAACTTTTTTTATTTTGAGTAAAAAGAAAATGTAAAAGTATAATATTGAGTTGCCGCAATTAGTGTGGACATTTGGAACTTGCTACCAGCCGGCGCCAGTGAGGGCAGCTGTTGGTAAAAATGTGGATCAAATTTGATTACCTCAGGCGGCATTTCCATGCCATGGCGCCTTGTAGCCACAAACACACACGCCATGAAACCCTGGATCATATTGGCTACTTCAAAATAAAAATCAGCACGATAGCGTTCAGGTAGAGTATTAGGCATCATAATATTCCATATCGCCGGCCTTGGTGAACCTGTTGGCTAGATATAAACATGGATATAACAGTTAAGTCTAGATTAGAACTAACGCTGTCGACTTACGTGTAATAACATGATATGTCCTTCAGGATCGCCCAAAACACCAAGGTGGAGAGAAAAAGCATCACTTCCACGAATTCGAAACAATTGCCGGCCTGAGGGTCGATTCAAAAATGTTTGTATTTGGCCCTTCTCTTCCTGCTCCTTCATAGTACAAATTCTGCTCACTAACTTTATCTCCTGTTGTTTTTATGCTATTTTACTTAACATACATCAAATATTTAAATTTTAACTTGATTTTATCAAAATAATCTCAGGAAATTTATCCCTTTGAATTTGCATGAGTAAAGATCTCCTAAGAAATTTTTAAATCGAAATCAATTCCCTATTGCAATTCGACGTTTCGCCAGTTACATACATGCATTACTTAAATGCATTTAAATAACTACCTTAATAAACAGTCACAAAACTATGATGTGCTAAGTTATCGTTAAACTTATTTCACATTCGACAGATTGAAGGAGAAAGAGAGAGAGAGAAATACATAAGGCTCAGCAACCGTTTTGTTGGTAGAATCTATAAAAAGGGGAATTCTATATGATTGTAAAGACGAGGGACATGGCTGCAGTGAACTTTGGGGTCACCTCAGAGTTGAATTGCGCTCATTGGTGGTCTACCTAATCAGTTAATTTTACTAATTAAAACAAATCAGTTGAGGACACAAGTTACTTCTAAGGTAACTTGGGATCTCAGGGAGTAGTAATGACTTGGATAGCAATTTTGGAAACGAATACTGATTTACCCCTTATTATCACATTTCAGTAGAAAATTTGACCTTTCTACTACCAACTATACCTTTTTAATAATCACTAAATTACCACCCATTAATTTAATGAAAGAAAAAGAAAGACAGAGTAGAAATTCGGCCGAATCTTGGGTCTGGAGTGGTGCAATTGGACTCTTCAAACTATATATGGAGAAAAATATGGAGAAAGATTGAGAGGAAACTATTTTGATTTTCTTGAATCTGCTATGTTAAAAGGAGGTTTCTGTTTAATAATATTACTGTAACTTTTCAACCTTTAGACGGAAAACTGAACAGATTTGGCAATTTTCACCATTATTATTAAAATATAGGTCAATAATCTCCGAAAATCACAGATAATAGTATGTTTCAATCCAAGGAACAAATTGCAAAGTTAGGATTCGAGAACCTAAATAGCATAGTGATTTAGGATTATACAACCCGAATCCTAAAATCAGATGAAGTAAGACATTTTCGAACAATGAATTTGCTCTCTATATACCCTCAGTTCCCTCCCCTTTACGATCCATTGGACTTACTGTAAAATGCTTTCAGTTGCTTTCTACCATAAAAATAGTTAATTTCTTCCATTGCAATGGGTAATAATAATATGGAGCGAAAAGAGGGTAGTAAAATGTAAGTAACGTCGATTATAGAGTAGAGAGAGAACAGTGAGATGTTGTTCGCTGTCAATGGCACCAGTATGCCCGTGATATCAGAAGAGAAGTTTAACGTTGAAAGTAAAGACAGAGGCCTACAAAAAACTGAGAAGCCATAAGCTCACCACTGCCGGAATGCATAAGAGCTGGAAAGAGATTTTAAGAATCAGTAGTGGCAAGATCAACTCTTCCAGATTTAATACTGGTCAATAAGCACTGAACATCGTAGACAAGCAGTTGTTGCAATCCAGGGGACGAGTCGTGAAATTTGATATTTGGAATGTGAATTGTCCATTTAGTAAATATTGTACAACCCGAGTCCAGAAACCAAATGAAGTATGATTCTTTACTAGATTGACGTTGCTCCCAGCATCTTTATGATCCCTTCCTCTTTATCATTGGTTGAACTTGGTGTTACTCGATGTCGGCTGCTTCTCACAATTAAAAATTGGGGAAAATTTTCTATTGCTGTTGGTAATAATAATGATAAGTAGTGGAGTCGAATTAAATTTTTCTTCCTACTTGCAGAGTCACTAATATTTATGACCTAAAAAGAACAAAAAGGTCAGATTGAGTGTAGATAGGGTTATCAATTAAGGTGTGCACGATTGGTCCTTCCTTCTGATATGGCCACAAGCTGTTAACCGTAAAGACTGAGATGAGTAGTTGCCTCTTCCAAAAGACTTTAACTGTTTACTTACTCACCGAGTTGTCCAAAATAACGAGATTGTGCGAAGCGGCTGGATGAGAAAGCCAGACTCTTTGCCTTTTTTATGGTTATGAAAAATTATCATCAATATTTTCAATTCATATCATTACTATTATTGATTTATATGACAATCTGATTTGCTCACTTCACAAACAAATGAAATCCAAATAACTAAATCGATCGAACAGTAAATGACCTGCATAGTGCGTTTTAAACGAACTAACTAAATTTTGTTAATTGTTATCTGTGAAATAAGTGAGATGTTGTGCACCTTATGAAAACGTCTAATATGGAACACGGTGAAAAAATGGGCAATATAATAAAGACCATAATATGGCATTTCTATACAAGCTCGTTTATTAACTATATGCATACACAAGATAAATACTCTGGGTCATGTTTGCTACTTCCACACCAAACTGGTGTAGTGATCACGTTAATTCCGACTATCTCGAATTAGTAATTCCATTTAGTTACGAATGTTTTCATATATATTTTCCTTGCATGACTTCATTAATCGGTTAGTCACTTGAAAACTCCCCTCACCTTTGCGTACTCAACGCATGTTCGATCAAACAAACTGAACTGTACCAAATGCAGGACACCCAACGTTGTCAACTCTCAATGTCAGTTTTACATGACTTTTCGACCATTTACATTTATTTGACCCAAATAGGTTATCCATCTCTCTTGAAGTATATCAAACCCCCTCTTTATCATGAACTCTAATGTTGCAAGGACAACTTGCTATCACCTATCCATCTTTAAAAACGGTTGCGATGGAATGGAGAAACGCTACGCACAAAAAGATCTCTTGTTCGCGATTGAGTAAGAGATGAAGTGATTATGAGTTCGGCAATTGCATTTACAAAAAAATGAATAATAAACCTTATAAACTGTTGTGCAATTTCAGTGGTAATTTTATACATATCGAAGTAGAAGTCGCATTTCCTCTACGGTAGTCTATGCTGTCCACCATATTGGCACCGCATGATTGTCAACGACTCCACTTTAACCTCCACTAATTTCAGTTACATCTAAAGACATGGAATGCGGTTTCTCATTAACAGCTTAATATAACTATAGAAGAGGAGTGTGTTTGGAAAATTGATACAATGACTTATCTCTCCTGAATACTAGAGAAGAATGGCATCGTTGTTACCTTTCATCTTTTCACACTAGGTGAATTTATGATACTGACGAAAATAGGTTTCTGACCGTGTAGGATATATCTGCGCAAATGTTTTCCATTTTAAAATTCCCCTCATACAAGATTACCAAAGACACATGAATTGTGTCAAATGAGAAACTGTTTCGTCAAATGGTACAAGAGTGTAAAGAGGAAAATGCAACTTCATGCAACTTCAAGCAACTACATGCAAGTACATGCAACTACACTTCACGTGCTTGCGCTGTCAGTTGCCTGCTTTCGTAAGTCATTCGAGATTCACATCTACTCAACGAGCTGATGAGAGAGTGTTGTGGAATACAAACTTCAGAACTAAGCATTGTAAGATAGAGATCAAAAGAATGTTAAAATACGGAAAAGGTACTGCCACTCGTGTGAACAGTATTTCACTCATTCAATCTACGTATCTCAGACCTCAACGAATTTTAGCAATTTGCTCAAAATACTATCGAGCAAAGATCCCATTACTTAAAATATTTTTAGCAATATCCCATATTTTTTAAAAAATCAACAATAATAATACTCATTCGAATCGCTATTAACGTCGAAGATCTTCAACATACTCTAATTTATGAGGCATAACCTTCATCGACAATTTCATTGGGGTTTGTCGAATTTTTTCCCCTCCCTTCGTGAATCAGCCGAAATTCACCCCCCATTTCCCACTATACCACCTCCCTGCCTACTGCCAATATAATGCTACATACTCATTTAATGGTGAATGTCAACAGAGTCCATTGAAGCAGCGTCTCCCAATGTCATTGATATAAATGATAGATTTAGATGTAACTAGCACCATAGTCCTTTTGTTATCAAGTGTTGCTGCAAAGGGCAAACAAAGAAGACAAATTCATTGAATGCTAATGAGGGGGTGGGATTTGACGAAGAAGAGGAAAAGATCTCAGAGGTATTGAAGTAACCCATTGGACATTATTAGAAGACAGCCACCATGTTGGAAGAGGATTAAGAATTAAGTGGGACCTCTAGTGGATTGAAAGGTAGAGTGAGAATGAATGAGAGAGCGAGGGATGTAAATGAAGAGTAAGTGCGGGAATAAGTCGCCCACTCAGAGTTCACGAAGCACAGGAATAGGATATACGTGACATGTAATAAAAAGCAGAAGTGATTGTGCGACGAAGTGTACTATAATGAGTAAGCCAATATATTAGTGATAAAAGGCTAGGGGAGGTGAGTAAAGGGAAGCTTAAATCGTTTGGAAAGTAAGTAAGAATGAGAAAAATTAAACCTGCGGAACCGTTTGTATTAGAAGTAAAAAGAAAATGCACATGCTTCGTTTCGGGTTGCTTCAATTATTGCAATAACGTAGTGAGTGCTGTTAGTAGGCGTCAGTGTAGGTAGTAGATCATAAAATTCCGGGTCGAATTGGATTACCTCAAATGGCATTGGCAATCCAAGGCGCGTTGTAGCCACATACACACAAGCCATGAAAGCCTGGGTCATGCTGCCGACATCAAGGTAAAACATACAATGACAAGGACGAGACGTCTCACTGTTTACTACAACATCCCATCTCGGTTGAAATCCGCTAATTGGAGGCTGGATATATGAATAGATTTAGCAATTTAAGCTTAATATGGACACATAAATGAGTCAACTTACGTTATTTAGTTCGATGTATCCTCCAGGCTCGACCATGATGCCAATCTGACAATATGTAACCTCATCCCTAAGAACTTGAAACACTTGTTGGGTTCGGGGACTACTCAAATAGTATGATATTCTCTCTATCTCTTCTACCCAATTCATGTTCGTATTTAATTTATTGGCACATTTACGTTGAATTTTAAAGCATTTTAGGTAGCATAAATCAAGTATTTAAATTTAAACTTAAATTATCACCAATATTCACTAGAAATTCATGCTTTTGAACTTATGTGAGACAATAAATTTTGAAAGTTAAAGGCAAATTTGAATCCTTCCGCAATATCCCATCTTGAAAGTCATATGTAAGCAGCTTGTATAAAAAGAAACTATCCCAATTTTGGGGACGGTAAGTATCCAACCATCAAGTTAAACCAAGAAGAAAAGAAAAGCAAAATAGAAAGCCAGCAGAACTTGCTGTAAAGATTGGCCTAGCTGGCAGTTTCAATGAAAAGATGACAAAAAAATATAGTGGAAAATAATTTACGTACCTCGGCTTTGCTTTGTTAAGATCTTGTGGCCGCTTAATAAAATATTTTTGACTTCTTAACCCTTGGACGATATTAAATGAATTGAATTGGCAACCCCGAACATAATTATTAGAAATAGCAGCCCGTCGTCGCTGGACATCATAGAAAAAGACTTGCTCCAATCTGCTCCAATCCATGGGACGTATGTTGAATTTTGCGCTACCCAAAAAGTAGGAATTAAATATCCCGATTTTAAAAGTTAAATGAAGTAAAACTCCTCGTTGCCTTGAGTTTACTTCGATCCCCTCTCCTTTATGATTCATTAGACATTTCTGCAAATGGATTTCCGTTACTTTTTTTTCTGTGAGTAACAATTATACATAGAGAAAAACAAGTCTTAAAATGTAAGTTACATGGGATGTTGAGTTGTCAAAATGTGCATTATTACCAGTGACGGTAGAGCGATAGAGTTTTTGTGAAGTAAGCAGCCAAGTTGAGGGAAGGATTTTGACACCTGGAAGAATCAGCACCATAAATAACAGCTGATTGTCAATAGGTTAGTATAATTAAAAAGCGTTAATTATCATCTAGGAAGATGACAACTTATGATACTTTATGATACTGACGAAAATAGGTTTCTGACCGTGTAGGATATATCTGCGCAAATGTTTTCCATTTTAAAATTCCCCTCATACAAGATTACCAAAGACACATGAATTGTGTCAAATGAGAAACTGTTTCGTCAAATGGTACAAGAGTGTAAAGAGGAAAATGCAACTTCATGCAACTTCAAGCAACTACATGCAAGTACATGCAACTACACTTCACGTGCTTGCGCTGTCAGTTGCCTGCTTTCGTAAGTCATTCGAGATTCACATCTACTCAACGAGCTGATGAGAGAGTGTTGTGGAATACAAACTTCAGAACTAAGCATTGCAAGATAGAGATCAAAAGAATGTTAAAATACGGAAAAGGTACTTGCTCTCTGGCTCATCCTTACCTAAATTCCATATTTGAACATCATAGCCTCCCCGTGATATTAGAAAACTCCTGACCGTGGCAATTATCTGCTGAGTCAGGGGAACTTAACTTTGAACTTGGCCAATTTATTCGCTTGATTTATTTTTATCTTACTTTTTAAACTGGTTTGTCCTCCTTTAATCTGACGCTGTTATTGCCACTAGCTTCAGATTGGCAAGTCCTGATTATGATCGATCCGATTATCATTGAGTTTCGAGGTGACTTCTGAAAAGAATATATACCAAAGTGCTCTGACTAATCGAAACACGCAATGCATACAGTAGCACACCTGTCTTCTGATAACCGTTGTCTTACATCTCTAGCTACTCCACCGCCTGACTGAATAAAACTGATTGCTGCTATGTCAACAAAGCATTGATGACTACTTTATCGGTGTTGTTTCCTTAGTACCCATTAGTCCAGTAACAATTTGGTAGCCTTGGTACCTTAGTTCCTACGAAGCAGACGAGAAAGAGGTAGGGAGGAGGATGTAAATTATATAAATTTCTTGAACAGAGTGTACGAACAGCGGGAAACGAAATACAGAAAATTTGATAACAAGCAGAGTTTACACTATGTCACGTAGTAAATCAACATACTACGGTTATTAAAGCTAAGAAGTATGACAGAAAGTTGAACATTATTTTGAAAATTGAGAATTGAACAGGATTTATTAAAATTTAAAAGTAACTGCAAATTCATCGTATTGAACTGTCATACTGAGTGTAGGAGGTAGGAGACTGATGTTAACCGGTGTTATGGATCAAATTGTTTTATATTTCCAATTTAAAGAACTTTTGTATTCTAAAACATACGAGTCTGAAACTCTGGCTTATTTTGGTTTCTTAATAGCTATGCAGATTAATTTCATGAATCTGAAGGATGAATACCTTCTTTTCCGAAATATTTATCTTACGTTATCCCTAATCATCACCAAATTTGATTATCCTGTCCTTATAGTAATCTCTGTGACCTTTTAACTTTTCCTGCGATCCAAGCACTCCATGGACAAACACCGTGTGTCCTCAGCTGGCCTATCTCTCATCGATCGGAAAAGGTAAGCATACTTCGGATGATAGTAGCAGACACCACTTAGTCGGCCCTGCTATTAACCAGTCCAGTCTGCACTGGCCCTTTCTTTCCCTACAATCATCCCGACCAATTAAAGCACGCATACAAGTGTATCCTTATGCGTGTCCTCACCCAAAGTGTTGATTGTAAATAGCCTTCCACAAGAACACACACACCGGTGACCCTCTACAAACTGGTGAACCTGTAAAGGACACGACCACTCTGAATAACAATAACAATTATAATGATGTCTCAGGAGAAAGAGGGGAGGAGGCTGAAGGATGAGTGGATAAGACATTGCAAAGGGAGATAGGACGAGTAGGGAGTTTTCACTGGTTGGTGAGACTAGACTACATTTCGATTACGTCCTTCAGTTTACTAACGACATCAGACACGTTAAAGGCTCGGACA
>CAADRB010000003.1:1912605-1926006 GCA_900708905.1 Hymenolepis diminuta
CACGTTAAAGGCTCGGACAATATTGTCGCTGATTGTCTTTCCCGAACCGATGTCGAAGCAGTGACAGGAGCCATCGATTTTCGCTCCCTCTCAGAAGCTCAAAAGACCGACTCTGAACTACAAGAGTTCCGAAACCGTCCGACCTCACTCCAATTAAAAGATATTCCTCTGCACACAACCCCCGGTCTCATAACATGTGACGTTTCAACAGGTATACCAAAATCTTTCGTGCCAAAAGCTTTTCGACGCCAGGTTTTCGAATCTCTTCACAATCTCTCACACCCTGGCAAACGGGCAACTGCAAAACTCATCACTGATTGTTTTGTTTGGCCATCTTGCCGCAAGGACATCGCAAACTGGACGAAGACTTGCAAAGCGTGCCAACGTGCGAAAGTTGATAAGCACACTAAAGCCCCACTCGGAACATTTCCACTGCCGGATTCCAGATTTGATCACGTCCATATTGACATTGCTGGTCCTCTCCCACTCTCTAATGGTTTCTCCTACCTCCTAAAATGTGTCAACTGTTTCTCCCGATGGCAAGACGCTTTTCCTAAGCATGATTTGGCTGCAGAAACCGTCGCCAGAATCTTCACAGAGAGAAGGATGACAACATTCGGTGTCCCTTCCGCCATAACCACGGACAGTGGAACACAATTTGAGTTTCAGCTCTTTTCGGAACTAACCAATCTCCTCGGAACCAACCAGATTCGCACAACTGCCTATCACCCACAGGCTAACGGCCTAATGGAACGTTTCCACCGCCAATTGAAAGCAGCTCTCGCTGCCCTCTGTACGCCTCCCAGATCGTTGCAAGGTTTGAGCAGTACAACTACATTAGACCGGTTCATAGAGAGACATTTTGCCGGCTTTACATGCTTCAAGGCTGGGAGGAGGCTGATGGATGAATCCCTTCTTCTCTGAAGTATTTGTCTTATGTCATCCCTAATCATCACCAAATTTGATTATCCTGTCCTTATAGTAATCTCTGTGACCTTTTAACTTTTCCTGCGATCCAAGCACTCCATGGACAAACACCGTGTGTCCTCAGCTGGCCTATCTCTCATCGATCGGAAAAGGTAAGCATACTTCGGATGATAGTAGCAGACACCACTTAGTCGGCCCTGCTATTAACCAGTCCAGTCTGCACTGGCCCTTTCTTTCCCTACAATCATCCCGACCAATTAAAGCACGCATACAAGTGTATCCTTATGCGTGTCCTCACCCAAAGTGTCGATTGTAAATAGCCTTCCATTAGACACACAAAAACACACACACGGGGACCCTAGCTTGTCAAACGCGTCTCCCGTTGCTCAATCTTTCTCTTTCAATTCTTTATTTTCCCTTGAGACTCTGTACTGAGCTTGTTCAATACAACCTGGTCTACGCAATCCTTGGTGTTCCTTTTTGTTTCATTTATTGTTAGCAATCTACCGCTACAAACTAGTGACCCTGTAAAGGACCGTTACAAATCCAACTTGCCTTCCGTTGCGGGTCTGATGACTTAATATAATAATGGATTTTGCGATAAAATTTAAAATTGGCAAACTATATAGACTACCCAGAGGAGGGTTTAAGTCGATATATCCTTCAGGCTTTCACCAAATATACTAACGGGGAGAAAGACCTTGCATCAATTTCCCGAATTGACCGCCTGAGGATTGATTCAAAAATTCTGATATTCTTTCCTTTTATTGTTGCGTATTCTTGTTAATAATTCATTCATTGACTGCAAATTTGATTGATTCTATAGCCGTTTTGGTTAACACAAGTCAAAATTTAAATTTTCACTTATGTTTATCAAAATAGTCTCAAAAATGAATCGTTTTCGCATTTGTTTATGAAATTTAATAAATGTAATCAAATACCCTCTTGTAATAATTATACTTTTACTCATTAATATGTGTGCATTTGTAATGGTTTTCAAATTCTCAATCTAATTATTTATTTCTTTGATAGGGTTTTCTTCTCTTGTAATAGTATTTTTTGAGATAGCTGCGAACTCACTCACGGCTAACCAACTCAGCCGGTCGAAGTGGGCTGATTTCCCTCAGCGCAATGAGAATGTCGCAGCCGTCAAGTCTCAACTGTGTCTATCGATCTTAGCTGACTTTCCGAAGCTCGATGCTGAATGTCACTGTTGCTAAGGCGCAACCAAACTCTCAATCTATTGACTCAGGCTGACTTTCTCCAATGCTTTGGAAATCCTGAAGTTGCCATGTCCTGATTCCTTTGGTCTCATACTCTATTTCTTTATAAATAACATTTTCAACGCACACTTCAATATCGGATCTGTTAGCCATCCTTAAAAGTTCAATATTCCATTGGTCCATCTCAACTCTTCCGTTCTTCTGATTTGGAAAAGGTTGTTGTGCTCTGTTAGCCTAACTCAGTCACATTGTGAAAGTGGCTCTACTCATGATAAGGGCTACTTAACACCGCTTTAAAGTATTCAGCTAATTAGCATAACTAAATTCTCACAAATCCGTGATTTCTTCTCATTAGTTCTGTGTTAAGTTTATTTTTACTGATTTTAACTTTGGATCTGACTTTTCACGTTACATATAGAATGTTTTTGCAGCTTGCATGCAATGAATAACCATGTTACAGCAGAAGATTTGACCTTTTCTATTATAAAATGGTACGTTCAAGGTCTCCGTCCGAGAGCCATAAAATTGCCATTTATTCGGTAAAGGTGAGCCAGAGGTATCCAGCGCAGAATTTTTAGTCCGGATTAGCACAGATCGGATTTTCAAGAAGCAAGTGGAGAGAAAAGATTGACAAAATATAAGATACTTCGAAGGGTTTTCAAAGAGTGCATTAGTGGCGATGAAAATGAAATATCGCATACTTTTATTAGCATCAGTATACTGACAACACTAAAGGAGAAATTTAATGTTTAAAGTAGAAATAGAGGCGAATAACAGTTTCTAAGCATTCGCAAGGTTATCAGTGTGGGATGGCATATGAATTATGACAAAAAATTGCTGCCTGCTTTTGGGGCTGCTAATACTGATGACCTAAGAAGGGTTGAAAGTCTAGCTGAGCGTAGGCAGAGTCATCAATATAGGACTCTTTGTAAAGACTTAGAAAATTAAAAACTCCATCCAAAAACCCTTTATTGCCATCCTAATAAAATCCAGTGTTTCTTCTCTTTCTCTGCAGCTTCACATTTATTGGCTGTAATATTTAGTCAACATCAATGCTAATATACTGACAGGATGCCGACAAATAAGACTCAAGACCACAGAGTCCGCGCTTTGTCTTGGAACGAACATTTTACTTTCGCAGAGGTCATCTAAGGGACGAGAAAACACGGATATTCCAGGCTAAACCGTCATTGATTCGACTGAGAGTTAATGCTATAATTATTGGAGGAGAATTTTCTTTAAATTAATGTAGTTTGTTAAAATGTACAGTGTCTTGGAGATGGATTACTAATTACATTGGGTCCAAGTCAATTATTGCTCAAATTGTACATATATTTTTAACAAACTTATCAGTTTACTAATCGGAAGAGCCTAACAAAATTGTCATAGATGCTAGATCATACACCTGAATAGAACAAAATCAACTACTTCATCGCGTTCAGATGCCTGGATTTAAAAATGGTACCTCCCTTGTTTAGAAGGTACCTAAATAAAGCTTAAAATGATCAAGCTTCACTGTGTAGGACTTTCTTTTGCACTTCTACGTTAGTGTAGGATGGAGGTCCAAATAGTTATATATTAGAGTATATCGTTTTGATGAGGGAAGTGAATATGAATGTACGAAAGATGGAAATGATGACGAAGAGGTATGAAGAGTGCAAAAGGTGAGAGGAAGCGTCCATCTTTTCTTGACGACCACAAATCTGCACTCTTACTGAACTGTGCTAACATATGGTCACATTCTTCCCATGATTGGCTGAGTGCAAACGTGTGTGGTTCTTACTCGTCCAGCAAGATTGCGAGCCCACTTCTAGTGTCCTTGTGGTTTATTTTAGCAAGCGTCTTCTTCTCGGTAGAACAATTAAGGGGTGCTTAAGAAGTATTAACTGATACTTAAGTTTGAAGAAAAATAGTTGCAAGACCTATCCTAAACAAGATCATTTTACTGTTGGTAGAACCTGTGTTATTTTCTTTAACATGGCAGTGATAAGAAAAATGCTTGTTTTATAAATCAGACAGTAAGGAAAGGACTGCGTGCACAAGATTACCATCAGTCAGTTTTTCATCTGTCTAACTTTCCAAATTTGGGATCACACATACAGGCCAGAGAGATAATTGTGGATCCTTTCGCTGATTCAGCCTACCGCGTGAGGGGGGGGGGTGATGTTAAAAAACAGGGTTATTTGGAGCCCTCATTTATGGAGCTCATTTCTTCATAAATAGAAATGGCTATATAAACATTTTTATTTCAGTCAATGAAACTCTTACTATATGTAAGATGTGATCCTCTCTCCACACTGAAGGTTCCCCTGAAGACCAGTCAATCAACCTTCTCAAATCAAAGTATGCATTGCGAACCAACAATTGTGATAAAAATTATAATGAATGAAAAAGGAAATATTAGAACTACGATAGCAGGAATTATTCCCCACAGAAATGCAAAAAAGTAGAATTTTTCATTGTGAGGATCAGTGGGTTAGGGATTAGTCCAATAAATAATAAATGAGAGAGAACTAAAATAATATGAAGATTAAAGTTAGGGTATCAGTTTATCTTCATTTGACCCTGAGATTCAGGCTGAAAATATACTCATTAAGTAATCCGCATTTTGAAATTCAAACTTCATGAATCGTGTCCTCGAATACTAATTTTTGTCCTCAATGTCCTGGTTACTTTATTTTAACGGTTTGTTTTGAAATCTCAATTCATTTTTCCCCATAAGTTGAGAAAGCGGGTTGATATTGAGCAGCAGCCGAAAAACAGAAGAGGTCGAGAATAAAGTTTATATAAAGAGGATGTGACACAGTAAGCAGACTCATGCTGCAACAGTGATGATAAATGACTTCATACAGCTAATTGAAATGTCGATAATATTTACCAAAGATGAAAGCGACACCATCATCCAATCTCATTTAGTAGGTAAGTTCGATGTAAGCTTTCCTTTACTATCAACCGAATGTAAATTGGATGATAAAACGCGGGTCTAAGACAGTGCAGACTAATTAAACATTCGCTCTTGAGAATCAATATCCGCTACGCCTTTACAGCTGTTTTAACTGCAAGGAAAACTCGCGAATGCTCAAACCACGAAGGCCTTATGAAAAAAGGGACGCCAATTGCAATTTAATCTATACATAAATAATGAGTTTCTGGACCAAAATCTCCAGATTTCACATTCTACTGCCCCTTCTTCTGTAGATATTTTATTGAAAGTTATCCATCTGTTGTCCACATTTTATCCATGATACGACCTTTAATTTAGTGGTTTATCAAATCAAATTAAATATCGTTTATCCAGTTTTGCACCAGTGACAAAACGACTAGCATGTATGTCTACCAAGTCCAAGGTCATGAGATTGATGCTCATTGGTGCTCACCGCATAGTTTAACAAAGGGCACGATAGAAGGATATTATGACGACTACGTCTTTAAGGGCTGCATTAAGTAATTGGTTTGGGAAGTTCGTTAATTTAATCATTTGAGACTCCATGGCCAGATATGGAAATAATAAAAGCCGAGTTAAGTTGCACGGAACTGAGAAATTTATCTATCGTTATCGGTTATTTAGTATAAGAAGACAAAGGTCAAAAGGGTGACTACTGCGCTTTCAATGGACATAAAATATCTACATTGCACTCTACTCTATTTCTAATGCAATGCGTCTTGCGAAATAGTACAAACTGAGAATTGAATTCTGATTTTTTGTTTGTTATACTAGACTCATTAAAACTGACGTTATTTATTGGATATAACGAAAAAGAGTGAAGTCGAGAACGAAGAATACAGGATTATTTACAGCCTCAATTGAATTTAACGTGGCTTTTTCAATCTCAGTGTAAATGATGAGTTCTCTGCACGAAGATAAGACATTGGATTGTCGTTTATCATTTGTCAAATCATTTTCTGTATCCTTCCGATTGCGCTGACCTTTAAGATCATGATGAATCATTGCATTAAAGATAGACAGTAACTCGGTTTCCCGCCCTTTGATTTCTTCCTTCATGCCTTAGAAATTAGCTTATATTAGATTGGGTTTGGCTGGTTCATCATTTTGCCAGAGAAAAAGTGGCTGTTGAAAGATTGTAACTTTATGAAATTAACTTAATCCAAGCAGAAGTGCTTGTAGATTGCATTTTTTGTTGAAATAAGAGTATCAGTGTCAGTTAAAAGAATTTTTGGGATTATTAAGGCCTACTAAATTTTTCTTTCCTAAATGAGCAAATAAAGGATTAGAGGAATTTATTTAAAAGTTCCATATACTTCAATTCGGGTATACTACAAGTAATAATAAACATTTGATTTTCAAGCTCAAGAACAAACAGTGCTTTAAAAGGGTATAAAGTGCTTGTTTGATGAACTTATCGCTATTCCCTAAGACAAATGAGAGAGTGTAATAGGCACTTTGTGTATTTTTAAACAACTCCACTTATATTCCCTTAATGAAATAAAAGAATTCGTCTTTGTAAAATATGGAAACGAAATCTCTACTGGATTTTTTGGCTCCTAAGCAAGCTTATAATAATTAAATTTTTATGATGAAACACAATAATAAACAGAGGTATCCTCCGGTTTGAAAAAATCAGATTCGAGATCCGTGGATGGTAGAATGACAGTCGGGGGGAAAATTTTCGATTGGAAAGCCTTGTCGATATCTGAGACTTTCTCCATTTCAATAAAGGAATTTAATTCATTTAAACGTCATTACGCATGGAAAATTTTACTAAAAATCCCTATTTTTTACAATTTAATAAGAAATTCATGGAAAATCATTCGATGGGAAAATAAAAATTTTATTACATGTTTTATCTTTTACACGTCTATGCGGAAATTAAAAATTACTTTTAAGTCAACCAAAGTTTAAAATATTTTAAAACAAATTTAAGAGGAGAAATAATATGTCTTTGGAATAATACAAAGGAGCTCCAGTCCTCGTTATTATTGTACACATTTTGAACAACTACGGACTTGCCAGAGATCTGTATTTGGATGTCTTTAATTCGTTCCCTTGATATTTTTAAGAGATACAGTCTACTCAAAATCTCTCATATAGATCTTCGAGAAATGTAGCGTTGACTTGTGGTTCTAATTTAGTCATTGATTACTTATCCGACGTTAATCGCAAAAAGCTGGAATCCATAAAAAGAAATCCCTCCAACAGTTGTGCGACTTTAGCAACATAAGTAAAAAATAAGAGTACACAGAGGTACATTTCTTTTCCATCCATTATCAACATAGGAAAATCCGGGTTGTATGAAATTGGAATGCAATATGACATACGGCAGCAGGACTTCCCCTTTTGAAAGTGACAACACGGATTTTAGAAGACAGTTGCTTTCTAATATAAACACTAAAGGAAGTCATATGATAGACCATGATACTTCAAATAAAGTTAAATTGCACGTGTTTACTTAAATTTTTTGCTGCGCTCCTCCAAAAATTTGCATAATTTTATGGTTCTTAACATTTAACATTGGAATATGGTTTCAGAAGTGAAATTGAAAATATTTTGTAGAGGAATTTTTTGGTGCATCCTCAATACGCGTTATCAGTATACACATCTTATTCAAGAGAGTTGCAGACAACTTCTATTGTGATAATCGATGTCTAAATAATCAATATTTAGTTTAGAGGGTAAAGATTACTGTGAGTATTTATAATTCAAAATGCAAAATGCCTAAATGGTAGGGTTATTAGGATCAAACGATGGTAGATGGGTCAGTGTTGCCAATTTTATCCATCTTCTAATTCCAAAGAAGCAGAATTGAAAGATTTAATGTTCCCTTGTCAGAAATCCACCTATTAGGTCACCGGCTTTTTTGAGATATTTTTTCCCCTCTTTTACAATTAAATTCTTATGAAAAGAAGGTGAGGTTTTTGTTTTGACGGAGGATTTGAAGCAATTCATTCGAAAACCTTCAATTTGCTGACGATAAAAATGTGACGATGAATTCCAAGGAAAATAATTTAAAAGTTTTTAATCGAGGACAAAGAATGGTCATTCACTAGGGGTGATTACAAGGGCCTACTAAGAAACAGTCGAGAGGTTCAGCTAATAAGTTTGAATCTTCAAAATTAATGCTATATTCCGTAAATTCTTTTCACACTGTACCAAGCGAATTTGTTGATTCAATCCAATTTCTAATACTAAATCACTATCATAATTTAATAATTTAAACCATGACCTTTAAGTGACATGATTTGCCAAAAATTTAGCCTAACTAGGAGAAAAATATTTTTCGGTAAATTAATTCTTGACCGAGAATGTACTGACAGAAACAATCAAATTCATTTTTCAGGATTAGATTTGCTATTATTTGATACTATTCCCTAATCTAGTCATCTCCATCTTCGTCTCCATTTCTATTACTCCGGCAGTTTGATTTGTGAAATTTTAACGGTATTGTCACGCCAGGGGTATTATTCAAATATATGTAAAATTGCTGGTTCAGTCGAGGTTTGCTTTTTATATCAAATATGATGCACAGGTAATACTAGCATCAAGCCCACGTTGTTAAATATATCTTCTGAAGTCGAAAGACTAGCAATATAGAATAGAAATTCTACCGTTTAGGCATTAAAAAACAGGACGCTAAAGAAAAAGGCGAATACGAGAACGGATGTAGGAGAATAATCAGAGGCCTTTATTCTATCTCTCAGTTTTTATCACGCGCCTCTTTTAGTTACCAAGGCCATTTTCGATCGCCAAAATAATTCCTGTTAAATATAGGCCACATCATAAAGTAATTGGCGCGAGAAAACTTAAAATTGTTAGTTTTTATTTACCATCTATTGCACTCGTGTGAAGAGGGTGTACGTTCGAAATTTAGGACACTTCGAGAAAGCTTTATAAATATCACTTCACCCGAAAAATATATAAAAAAGAGAAAACAAGCTCGGCGAAAAAGGACTTGTTTATTTTTTTACTTGAAACGGCATTTAAAGTACGATGAACTTCTCCCATCAAGTGAAAGGATCAAGCGATAATATATTACCAAATCGTGGACCTCTAAAGCCAATTGGGTGGAAAAGGGCAAGAGGGAGGCCAGTTATGTATTTTAGGATGAGGTCATGGACCTAACAGCATGGCAGGAACATAGGTTATAAACAAGTTAGTTACCTTCACGATTGTGTAAAAATAACCCGTCAAACGGAAATAAATTTTGAAACCTTTATGTGAAAATGTTAGAATTAATTAATGAAAATAGTGATCGATGGTACATGAAAATATTTTGACTGCTGGAACGTATCTAATTTTTCCCTCCTCTTATTTATTTTGATTAGTTGACTGTGGAGACTTCAGGAGTTAATAACTCAGCTATTTTTCCCCTAGTAATCTGAATTTTGAAACATCAGAAACAGTAAAATAATAATTTAATCGCACACAGATCCTTGTGGTTATGCTTTCGACATATCATCATTAACAATTAGCTACTTAGTTGATTTTTTATTAAAACATTCTTATTTTGCTCTTCAGTGTTTTTGACGGCTGTAGATTTATTTCAACAAACTTGGCAAATTAAATTTAAAGAGTGACAGACGCAATGGAAATTGCAGAATTACATCTTGAAAAAGGATACAAATTAGTTATCGCCAACCTCCGGTGTCTTTTAAGGTATATATATTTTTGATATGAGATTTATGGTGAAATTTAAGCATATATATATATATATATTATATATATATATTTTCGAACAAGCAGTAGATGCTTTTACTTTAATACAAAAATAACATTCCCCCCATCGAAGAGGAAGTTAAGTTACCGCATTTCCGTGCATTAAATTCTAACCTTCTATGTACGCTTTTTGGCGTGGGACGGCATTCCATCCAGTGACATATGTTACTGAATGTGGAAATGCAATTAAATACAGTGCATTTTTATCGTCTCCCATACTACTGTCAAATACTAACTTAAAAATAAACCTGGGTATGAAATATAATTGGCAAAATACTGGATATTTATGAATTTAGTAGTTACTTCACTAAGAACTACAGATCTGTTATCCTGAAACCTTTGGAGAAATATTCATTTTTCAAAGAAATAACATCTTTATGCTTTGCTTTGCCCTGTCTTTGTTAAGATTTATATTGTTACATCTCCGATTTCAAATTACATTTGCACATAAATATTAAAGGATCAGTTTTTCAAACGAACGGACCAAATATGTACAGTGCGTGTATCCAGAAAAATCCTCTGTTCTTATCTACTTTCTTTCGTTCTGGCTTCTAATTTTATCGTTTTTGTTTTTCTCTAGCAAGTAAACAAACAAAAAAAAGCAAACCTGGTTGTCAAGGTATTGGAAAATATTGCGCATTTCCACAAACAGCATATTGAACAAATGATCATTTCGAAGAAACTAAGCTACTGTAAAGTTTCAGTATCATTTACTAATTCCAACCAGTCATTACGAATGATTCTAAATAAATTGGGAAAATTCAAAAGTGTGATAATATTCTTTTATTTTGAAAAATTTGATATGATTCGCACTATTAAATGAAAGTCTTCTGTAACTTCCACTTCTAACACATCCATGCATGTAAATAAAGGAAAAAGTGTTATTATAAGTTTATCAAGAAAATCATACTCCATTCAATGGAATCTTTCAAAATATCATCACAAGAATTTGACTTTTCAGTCCAAGTGTGATCCCATTGAATAGTTAACTGTTATGGCGCTGACCTTTCAACTTTTCATAGTAAGAGGTGTCAATCTCTGACAAAATTATAACACCCGGGCTACTACGCACATATTTCCATTTTAAACAAAAGACTAATTAGAAAATTTTTAACTGTGTTACCCTTTGCTTAATGACGCCGACGCAATTTTTAGCCCGACAACCCTTTTTCAAGTTGAAATAGCCTGGTCGTAGCAGGCATGCACGTGAAATCGCAGCAGCATACTTTATTATGTCAAATTCTTCTTGGGCTATGTGGAACCATGCCCAAAACACCCAAAATTTCTGGTAAAATAAATAATCGGGATAAAATTTATTAAATCGTTCGGGGAGTTCTTTGTGCAACTATTATCTTTGATAAAAAAACAATTCAATGCTATGAAAAAGAAGTTTCTCAAGATGGCGTTCGAAATCATATTTCCTACATATATTTAACTATTGTAATCATTCGCTCACCTATTTAATATATGTAATTCATTTCTCGGCATACTATTTTACCTTTAATTAACAAATTCTGCTTACTGTTCTTTTTCTGTTCTCACCTAACGTAAACATTTTGCTATCGACTCTGTCTCCTTCCAATTTTATGGTGGTGCAATTTGTAAAAGTGGGAAAGGCAACAGCTCAGTTAGTACATTAATGCCCCTCAAACTACAAAAAAAAACGAAATGGACCCCTAAATTCAATCAATTTGTCAACTAGCTCTGAACGTAGCAGATTCAGGGAGCAATTTATGATATGTAACCTTCAAAATGTCAGGACATTACATAGTGAACTATACCCGTTAACTAACCGATTGTTAGTATACAGACAAATGCAGCTCAAAGTTGCAGAGTCTAGGCATTATTTCGGGGTGAATACTTCACCTCCCCCTTTTGGTCTGCAAGTAGCCTGCCAGTCTTATCAGTATGAGGACGCATGCTGCTCCAGACATCCTACCATTTAGTCTGAGACTTTCCCACCAGTCAACAGTGAAATGACCTCAAATTGACTATGACATCAAGTAATTTGAAAATCAAAAAAATGCCTCATATTTATTCCGCTACTGACTTCCTTCACGCGGTCTGAATCAGCTATTAATATTTAGCAATATTTATTGGGCATCTAGATTATGGTAGGAGAATTATTTAGTTTTACTATTACAACATTTATTAATTCAGCCATTAAATAAAGTAAGACCCATTTGATGGGCCCAACTTCTTCTAACCTTTCCCCTCATCTCATACTGACCCATTTTTCATCGTGTTTAGATAAGTTCTTGACTAATTTTCAGTTAACCCTCAGCAGAATCCTCTAAATAGAATGCTTCCAAAGACCTAGGCCATGCCGATCACAAGAAGTCGGAAGACAGGAAATGTAGTTAGGAGTTCCTTTATTGGGACAGTTCCGTTCGATGTTACCATTTATAAGTTCTTGTGTGTACAAGTACTATAGGTGTGTCAAAGGCTGATTGTTTTTTGGGGAATTTCGAGCTCTGATCTATTGGAATAATCTGCAGGGAGGTCTGCGATTGGTCGGTGAGCAAGTGATGTCATGGTTACCACTTTGGTATGTATGAGCGTGTGACTGATTACTTGGGTTGAACTTTCCAGGATATACAAGCACGCAATTGATCATCTGATTTAAACTTTCTAGAGTGTTCTAGTATGCGATTGATGACTTTCGTTGCATTTCCCAGATTCCCCTAGTTTGTGTGGTGAGATTCTATTGGACAGCCTTAATGGCGATGAAAACTCCACAATGTTTTTTAACGAAAAAAGTGTCAATGTTTTGCTTTGCCATGTGCAAAAAAGGTAATTATGAATGCTCTATTAACATTAAGACAAAGTAGTATTAGATTAATTCTGATTTGTTCTAATATTTCTTATATTTCCTTGACAAAGAATAGAAAAAACTTTTTTTCCTGCAATATGATTAATAATAAACTAGTCAAGGATGATTAATCAACAAAAAATCATTATTAATATTTTGCTCTGTTGTTGATTAAAAAATTCATTGTTTTATTAATCTAATTTCAAGTGATTTTAGAAGCTCTAACGATTTTATTGGCTATAAATTTATGAATTAGTACATGGACCAATCTTTGGACATTATGGGAATCTCTAATTTTATTGGCTGATTTTCCATTAACATGCGAAATGACCGATTAGACTGAATACACCTTTGAACACTGTTCGTTTTTACATTTTCTTTTTACTCAATATATAGACGTTGTGCTATTGTCGTCTTCTGCTTTTATATTGAAGGATGAACCCCTTCTCACCGAAATATTTTTCTATATTATCCCTATTCCTCATCAAACTTAACTATCTTGTCCTATAATTATGTCTGTAAGTTCTCACCCTTTCTTGTTATCCACTGCACTCCAACAAACACCGTGCGTCCTCAACCGGCCTACTTTTCATCGATCGGAAAGGACATCGCTTAGTCAGCTTAGTTATCAATCGGTCCTGCCTGCACCGGCCTGTCCTTCCACCACAATCGTATAGACCAATCAAAACACGCATACATATCTCTATGCCTGTCCTCACTCAAAGCGTCGATAAAAAAGACCCATGCTCCCGGACACTCACACACAC
>CAADRB010000003.1:1932697-2034601 GCA_900708905.1 Hymenolepis diminuta
GTCAACGCCACAATTTCAATGGGCCTACATGCGGTCCCAAGCCAACCTACGAGAACAAGAGAACATTCTCACCCGAGCAAATTGCCATGTCAAACACGATTATCGGTCTCCAAGCTGGTTCAAACAAGGGTGCAAGTCAAAAGGGAATGAGCATCGGTGCAGTTCGTCATATCGCCGATATAAAAGCAGACGACATGTCAAAGGATGCCTATGGTGTCATTGGTCTTCAAGCTGGTTCAAACAAAGGCGCTAGTCAATCCGGTATGGCTATGGGTTCAATTCGCCATGTTGCTGACTTGCCTATTAACGCAATGTCTGCAGAAAGTCAGACGATTATTGGTCTGCAAGCGGGATCGAACAAGGGTGCTAACCAAGCTGGGATGGCCATGGGCAGCATTCGCCATATCGCAGATTTGAAAACAGAAGAAATGTCGGCGGGTGGAAAGACAATGATTGGTCTCCAAGCGGGTTCGAACCAGGGTGCCACCCAAGCGGGAATGTCAATGGGAAGCATTCGTCATGTCGCCGACTTGAAAACAGGAAAAATGTCAGCTGAGGGTCAAAGTGTGATTGGTCTTCAGGCGGGCTCGAACAAGGGAGCGAGTCAAAAAGGAATGAATATTGGAAATATTCGCCATATTTCTGACATGAAAACTGATGAAATGTCGGCTGAGGCAAAGAATTTCGTTGGTATGCAGGCAGGAACAAATCAGCTCGCTAGTCAATCGGGCATGAGCATGGGCGGAATTCGTCATATCAATGATTTGAAAGTTGGAGCAATTTCAGAGAGTGGAAAGGGTGAAATTAGCCTCCAAGCTGGATCAAATGCTGGTGCTAGTCAAGCTGGAATGTCGTTTGGTAATCGGCGCAACATCACGAAGAAATGAATTGAAATGACTTCGAGAAGTGACTGATATTTTTCTCTGACCTTATTTCGAGACTGAAAATTGATCATGTTTTATTTCCTTTCAGATATTTTAAACTAGCTAAACGCGTATTATTTGAAACCATGAAATAATCAGATTCTTTATCTGTAATCTTTGCCAGTTGGGTTTAATTATTTTGTTTGAAAAGTTTACTGATATCCGATTGTTTTGAGCGAGTGGACATCATTAGGTCACTATAATGATTAAAAAGGTTGCATCATAAAATATTAATTTAAGAGGTGATATTAAAAAGAATTATTGTTGAAATATCACTCTATAAATCATAATAAATTGGCAAAATATGTTACTATAAATTCAAGCCAAGAATCTCTACCATCTACTGGAATAGATAAGAACGCAAAATCTGACGTCTTGACCCACGAACAAAATCCATATTCGGAAAAGATTTAAGGGTTATTTAAATGAGGGTTTTCATGGATAGTCAAGACCTTGATAATTGATTCATTTGACGAGATGAGATTATAAGCGCAATTTATTGTCAGTCATTTCATTTTGACCTAACACTTTGTCTGTTTACACTCGCTGAATAGTTATGGAGTACGCACACGGTGGTGAGCTTCAGCTTTACTTGACCCAACTGTCACATCGAGTCACATAAACATGACGTTCGTATGCAACTAGCTGATAGATGGCCATGTGAAGTGTTGCATATAAGAAAATAATATTTTTTCCTAAAATTATTCTTTTATGTAAGATTCTTTATTTTTCACCCACTTTCTGCTTCTTTTAATTCCCTTTTATTTGAACGAATTTATTTACATTACGGTTATAAATGGCGCATAATATAAATCGACCTATCGATACGAAAACGTGCGTTTTGTGTTGATATATAGTGGTTTGGGCCGTTTTGTATTGTGGTATTGTCGGGTCGCGTTTGTAACTAATCCAGTGTCTTAGGGAATCTAAGAGTCGATTGCGGTAACCTACAGAGAAGAGCGGATTACAACATCTTGGTGACGCAAATATCGAACTACGCGGATATCGAAGCCCGAATCTCCTCAATTGTGAGAAATATCTTCACCCAGATGAATTTCTCAACATTTACAAAAGATTTCAAAGACTATGTGAAAAATGTAGGTATATTTCATCATAATCTTCTTATAAATGAAACTTTGCAACATGTTATACTCAACACTGTGATATTTATAAGAACATCATGACAGATCTCTCCCAACCCCCTCAAATTACCATGCTGCTTCGTGAATTTAACAGAAGCGACAATTACCTATGTGCGTCCTACTTTTAACCGATGGATCCTGCCAATCTAACTTATGAAAAGATGATCAGTAAGTAAGGTTTGGTCGTTGGTGACAATAACTCTCTCCTCAACTTGGTCATAAGTGAAGATGAAAGTGTTCATTATCATGTAGGTATCGTTAACCGACTTGCACTAGTTTCCGATGTTTTTCTCTTGAAGTAAACCAATTCAGATGCCTCATTTTCATTCTTGGTTTTCGATTTCCTTGCCATGCTGAGATTCGACTCAGACTTCTGTCCCTCTTGGACAAAAAACCCGATGTCAAGAAGTCTTGTCGCAAACCCGAATCTGCTGGAGGACTGTTAACCGCCAATATTGACCTGAAGGAGGACCTGAAAATGACCTATCATCCCTCGACCAAAGGGACTCACTCCCCTTCCGACAATTATCCGACGAATACCAGAAACAGTCACTCCCAAGATGCCGATTTTGCGGAGGACGTCGTCATCATCGAGATTGCCCTATCGAGGACTTCGCTACCAGAACTGCAATGGGAATGGCCACAAAGAAGTCTTCTATCGAGAATTTTCTACGAACAGTTCACCGAGGCAAAACCCGAACAACAAGAGACCATTGACTGAGACGAGGCAGAGCTATGATCGACACTGGCTCCGATATCTAGTGCTGTACAATTACGTATCGATGCGATGCGAGGCTACATTCCTGGAGAAGACGATCTTCAAGGGGCGCTGCGTTACAGATCGAAATACCAACCTAGTGGGCCTAGACTGGATCGATGAGCTCAATTTTATCCATTTCCCAGACGAAAATGAAACCTGCCGAATACTTATTTTCGAATCCACAAATGCGGAGAATCTCATGAGAGGATGCAAACATTATCTACATGTTGCCGAAATCCCTCATACTTTTATTCATATTCGCCGAAACCGGATCCCCCAGGACCCAGCTCTAAATTTCCACTCCGGACACACTAAAGGTGTAACATGCACTACGATAATAAATTCACATTCGAAATTGTCCGATATTTCTCTACTCTCGCCGACAACGAGCAAATCAGCTATCTCTATTTTCCATAAACTCGTGGTGTATCATAAATGCTTGTTACGGACTCAAGTACACAGTTTAAATCTACAATTTGCCTAATCTTGCTCCAAATGATCGATTATTCAGCTATGGAGATCTCTCACCGTGTTAGGACAATCCGCTCCCACAGCAGAATTTAGAGGTCAAGATATAAGAACAGCGTGTGAAGAGATGTTGTCAAAACAACTTTGTGTCCGGACAGGGTGTGACCCGATGCGCACATGCAGTGTGGGCGATCTTGTATATATCCTCAATCGTGATTTAAATCAACAATGGACAGCTGTCATAATTACCAAGCCACATGGCAGCGATATCTACGACATAGGGAACGAAAAGGACACTTGATTTCGCGATCACAGGCAATTCAGACCAGGAGGGTTTGATTTGTTGAATTGTGAAAACCACCATTCTTTAAGTAGTCTTGATGATAAAAATTTTTGTGTTCTCTATCTTACATTTCTCTAACTCCCGAACAGCCTCTGATCCCCGATGTAGTGCAACGAGGCGATAAAAAGGATTAAGATATTATCCCCCATGTACCACCATGATTCAATGGCATTTCTCTCGTCTTCCGGTAGACCTCATAGCAAAGACGGACGGGTGATTAAGTCTAAGAACGGGCGTGTTGCATATAAGAAAATAATATTTTTTTCCTAAAACTATTCTTTTATGTAGGATTCTTTATTTTTCACCTACTTTCTGCTTCTTTTAATTCCCTTTTATTCGAACGAATTTATTTACATTACGATTGTAAATGGCGCATAATATAAATCGACCTATCGATACGAAAACGTGCGTCTTGTGTTGATATGTAGTGGTTTGGGCCGTTTTGTATGTATTGTTGAGTTGTGTTTGTAACTAGTGCCATATCTTAGGGAATCAAAGAGTCAATTGCGATATCCTACAGAGAAGGGCGGATTATTATGTGAAGCATAAACTACGTCAAACGTTCTATTTCGTTGTCTCACACGCATTTGTGACGTCTCAACTATCTCTTCATTTCCATCTCTCTATTCTTCACTCTTCTCTCTCCCCTCTACGAAAGTCCACTGCAACATTGGCACCTCACAATTATTACAAATCTGATTTCGAGAAAAGTCGCGGTGTGTTATTAGTTCTTACGTTCAGTCCAGATAAAGGGAATACCTGGAAGCCTCTCATAGTCAGATTACAAAGGTAGCATTATATGAGATTAGATATATTTAATTTACTAGGTTCCCCTTTTAAAATAAGATAATATTTAAATTGAATAAGAGAAATATTTCTATTAAAATTAGAAAGAAATTCAATAAAATGTAAAAAAATAACAAATTTTACGGCGAGGTTTTGGCATGAATGGCTTCTTCAGAACAAATGAATATGTCATTTCTAGAGAAAAATTCGCTTCAAGTGCAAGTGGGCTAAAACAAAAATATTCAAAAGGTGTATTTGAAATCTATCTTCATTAGTGATGTTTGATAGCAATTTTATATTATTACAATTATAAAAAATTATTACATATTTGTTCCTTGACGAAACTAATATTAAATTTGTGTCTTCTTCTTATTATCATTGAAAATAACTCCTATCGCTTTAATTGTTTGTTAACTAATATGATTTGTGTTATACTGTATGTAGTTCGAATTTAACTGTAATAAGTTTTTGTTATAAGAACGAGAAATAGTGTTTTCCTTCTTCCTGGCTGAGATATCTCCTTTCAGTGGTCGACATAATTTTAACATAAAAAACTACTTTTGAGATTTAAAGAACCTCAAATCCCGCTAATAAAGCTACTTTAGGGACCAGAAAAGAACTAGACTAGATATCCTCTGATCGAACCAATGATATTCCTAGGCTAACGGAATGCAACAGCTTTTCCCGATCGAGAAGACTAAGAGTTAAGTAGGAACATGCATTTATTGGAAGAAGTCGTTAGTACTGCACCAGGAGAAATCGAGTCACTAGAAAAAGGTGAAGTGAGGTCGAAAATTTCATTTCCTCTCTTAATTATTGAGCAAATGCTAATAAGGGCAGTGGTATAAGACAGTAGGTCCGCAGTGCATAGAGAGATTAAGCAGACTTATGTGTCAGGGTGCACTGGTATTACAGTTTTTGGAATTAATTGAATAATTTTTATTGGAATATTATAAAATACAACACCTGGTTGCTAGACAAATTTATGGAAGTGAAATGACTAATCACTCAATTTAATCGCTTTGAGAATCAGATATCAGATCCTGAAGTTTTCACTTTGAAGCTGCAAGAAGAAATGAAAATTATTTTTTCTATAAATAAACATGCGATTTCCCTCTTAATTCCCCACCGAAAAAAGACACTATAATTATGGCCATTTGTTTGAGCCAATACCGACTGAGTTTACTTTCGTTAGTAACGTGCCCTGTGTTCTGCCATGGATTATTGGCTCCTGTGTTAAATTGTCATACTACTGAGTTTTCTGGATTGGCTTTATTTTTCTGCGAGATTATTACTGTGACTTCTGGTCTGTTACGTTGTAACAGAGGCAATATCGTAAAAGTATGCTAACTGAAAAATTAAACATTAATGATATCGTGCTACTTCAGAATACAATGAATGCTTTAGGAAGATGAAATATTAAAGTGTGATAAGCCAAACATCACAATTTTAAATGATTGCAACTATAAACTAGTAGTATCTATTTATTAAAAGGTAGTACCGATGATTAAACAGAACTCAGTAATACATTTATTATGTGTAACAGATATCTGGGTGTATATATCGACTCTAGTGACTATCATTGCGCTTTTTCAATGAAACCTTCATGGCAGGAAATATTTTGAGGGAATTCTATTCGGTTGAACAAATCATTAAAGATGATAAAGCGAAATTATACTAGATATCTGTTTTCAGGAGCTAGATTTGCCTTCGTTTATATTTCATTGATATCATTTCCCAGAAAATTCATTGTTTTCATTTGAGACTACGCTAATTTAACGTGTTCAAAAGATTATATGATGGTGTGACTTCCATTTTCAAAGCTAAAGACCTGCAAGTTGTTAGTAGCTGGGATTTTAATCTTACAAAATTGTTCATCATAGAGCAGGATGATACGAAATAACGTGATTTTAACGTAGCTATTAGAATTTACGGTTTCATTTGTTTTTTTGTTAATACCACACATTATTTGTGCTTATTTTCTCTTTCTTACGAAACCAATAGGCCAACCACGAAGTACTTCGATTCACATTGGTTCTTTTAGTGTTTCTTCTGTTTCCAGTAGGCTCAAGCAAAATTTAATCCTATAAAGTGCTATTTATAAAGGATTTTACTAGGTCCACCGTAATTATAAATAAAATGAAATATTAATGTAGCCTGAAGAGAAACAAGGGTCATTATTACTTATTTCTTTGTGTCAATAACGGATTTACTTGCCACTCAGTCATCAAACGAAACATGTTGTATTATACATAAGTTTGAAAAAACACTCTAAATATTTCATTTATCATTATTATCGTTATTCTAGTCCCCTGTGTTAAAAAATAATAAGCTCACTTGTCAACTGGATCATTAATTTCCCAGTTTAAATATAAAGCATCTTCAAGCAAAGAAGGGAAAGCTTCTAATTTGTCAATATCCATAATATCCACTACAATTCTATTCAACACTTTATATTTAAAACTGACTCATCAAAATACGTATTTCATATATGGTAGAACTTCATTGTCCTTAAAATAACTCATTTCATGTTGTTGAAAACGGGCTTCTTGTAAAATATTAAATGTCCAATAGAGAGAGAGCGATATAGAAAATCATCAAATAAAAATGTCTGGTCGTCTTTATGGTCTTTATTTGTTGCAGTATTAAATAAAATTATTCTCTTTTGGCTTAGTAGTTCTATTCTTCGAGGGTTGGATATCATATAACCTGCATCGACAGTACATGCCTAATCCTGTTTCATAAGTTGTGTGCGGTTCCAAGCCTCCCACTGTAGCCTGATTTTTCTCTATTTTGGAGAATATATCTTCTTACTTCCCACTTCGTGTTTTGATCTGCACAATTATGAAAAACAACTTGAATCAGGGGATCAGGAGATTCCCAATGAATAGTAACCGATGTTCTCGTAGACGCTGAAGAAATGTCTTAACTAGTAGATAAGGTTGCTGTTAAACAAGAAAAATGGTTTATTGAACAACAATACAAAGGATAAGGCGAATGCATTTTAATTTCACCTAAATAAATTCTCATATTTAAGCATTTAAAATGAAATACAATAGAAATTATTTATGAACTTTTGACATTAAGATTTCAGTTAGTACACCGACGAAATTTGTGCCAAACTTCTGAGAAACAATTGCTATTCAGCAAAAATTAAATTTGAATTATTCAATAATCATGATAAAAATGAAATTAAAATTCTTTAAATTGTATTTTCAAATAGACGATATATGATTTACGGAGACAGATGATACAATCACTTAATTGGTTCAAAATATTTTTATGCCCCTTTTGCAAAATTTAACTGCAATTATAACAAAAAGTGTTCACTTATTTATAAAGATAACATTCATTATATTGTTGTAACAAACGAATACATAGCTTTGAAAGGAGGGCAGGGATATTTGGTCTATGAAGTTTGAAATTTTTACGTGTTCACAATTCACCCCAGACAGAAGAATATGCTAGCATTTTTCGCTACTTTCGTGTAATTTTGACCTTATCTGTCTACGATTTTCATAATTTCCTCAGATAAAGCCCACAACACAAGGCCAGGATATTTCATATTAAAAATGCGAATCTCAGTAAAACACTGTCAGAAATATGAAGATATTGTCGCAATCCTATACATGTATGTATATGCAATGTAAGATACACATGAAGTTCCACTCATAATATTTGTATTCAATCTTAAGTTTTAGACACTGGTATGTTCAAGAAAATTCCCTTTATTTATAAGTTATCTATCAAAATAATGTGAAACGGACTTCCAAAACACTAGTACCAAACTTGAGTAGATGCATTCAGTTACACTCCTGTCTTTTAACTTTGGGAACATTGAAGTCCAAAATGTAAAGACTCTGAAATTATGACTGATCTATCTCGGAATTCACGGTTATCAGCTTAAAACCGGGGGGTACATTCCAATTAGGAGTAGGAAGCGACACACACTTTTTGTATCTAACGAACTGGTTTATAACATGCGAAACTGTATGCAAATGTAGACCTTCGTTCAGAAAAACTGATTTCCAATGTGGCTATTCTCCATGTCACCATAAAAATGTTAACTTTCAATTGAACTTAACTTCCCGAAAATCAAAATACTATTGAGACGTCAATCATAATTCGGACTTCAAAGAAAAATAAAATTTCAAGTGCAAAATCTGTATATTTCACTTTCTTTTCCACTGTCGTATTCTTTAAACGAAAACTGAATGCTTTTATCAGGAAATTGCATTTGTAGGATGAATCCCTCTTCTGAAATATTTTATCTTACAGCCTTCCTAATTATCACCAAATTTAATTATCTGTCCTCACAAGTTATCTCTGTAAACCTCTAACCATTCCTGTGACCCGAGCACTCCCTAAACAAACATCGTGTTTTCTCAGCTGGCCTGTGTCTCATCGACCCGGAAAAGGTAAACATACCTCGGCAGACACTGCTTAGTCAACACCCANNGTGTCGACTATAAATAGCCTCCCATGAAACACACATACGAACAGGGTGGACCCCAGCTGGACCCCAGCTCGCCAGTCTCATTTCTCGTCGTTCGATCCTCCAGTTCCCTATTTTTCCTTGAAACTCTGTACTGAGCTTACTTCAATATAACCTGACCAACGCATTCCTCGGCGTTCCTTTTCTTTCATTTACTGTTGGCAATTTCACCTACAAACTGGTGACCCTTAACAATCTGGTGGCCCGCCACACATTGAAGGCAATATATATTTTATGCCCGTTATTAGATTTTGAATCAAGTTGGTTATGATCAAGCAGGGTATTTGTATTTATCAAAGCATGTATGCTTTGTATTGTGATAAACATTGTGATATGTTTCTCGTATTTATGGTAAAAGTAGAGCTAAAATGATATTAGGCGAGTGCCTCAGAATGGCTTGACTGGTTAAATTGGTATCGAGTTAATATTTGAGATCAATTGTTGAACACTTCTTTGTTTAATACAAAGATGCTCGTATAGTATCTTTTTGTCTTTCATCTTCGATGTGCACGGGTATCGGTAGGTAACAACTAATACGAAGTGTCTAACTACCTGATAGACTTCCTTTCAGACTCTGCGACTTGAGTACAATTAACTTTCCCCTGTTTTCGAGTGTGTCTTGTTTGACGATCAACACGGCTGTAATTGGCACAGAATAGTTAAATGTGATCTGGTCAAGACGTATTCTCTGTGGGGTCTTCTGGTCGTTTTACAATGTAATAAAATGTTGCATTTAGTCAAATCAATGACAATACTATCAAAATAAAAAAATATGTCTTCATGTTGTTGATGAAAATTCTGCAATTAATAGCCACTAAAGGAGCTTGAAAATTTTAAATGAACTGTTGCAACTTCCTTTTAGCTTCCAATCTATCGGGTCTAAAGTTTGAACTTAACGTAAATTAATTAATCTTATTATTCGATGTTAATTAAAGCCACATACTTTGGATGCTACATTGCTGTATCCTAGGTTTTGATTGAATGGTGTTTAATTCATTCTTTATTGAGCAATAAAATCCGCCTAGCATCAGAATAGAATTCTTAGGTTTGAATTTAGATCTTTATGAATTTGCAAATGACTAAAAGATAACTTATGAAAGGGGGAAATTAATGCCGAATAAAGCCGGAAAACAAGAAACAATGCATTTATGGCAAAATTGGGACAGATAAGTGTTATAAACTATAAATATTATAAAGATTTTAAAAAATCGAATGTTTGAATACTAAGTGCAATCCAGGTTGGACACAAGAGTCTTCTAAAAATTTATCCTAACAAAGTAATATTTATTTCAATTTCAGGATCCAAAAAACGACAACATTGTTGTTTGTTTTTGTCATTTTTTTATTGGAGATCAACGTATAAAATATTCCAAAATCAGAAGGAGTTGTGATAAAGATGTTTATTTCCAAAGATTTATACATATGTTTACATAAAAAGTATTCACTCTGGTTAGCTTGAATCATTATATATTTTTGTAAAGAACCCTGAATTAACTTTCACTCTATGTTGACGCATATCAATGTAAGTTAATAGTTAATTTTTCTAGCTTCCACCTAATATTTGTACAAATATACGTATTATACAGTTTATGCACAATATGATTTTGGCATCATTCATATAAAACGATTATTCAGATCATCGTCCCTAAGGAAAATTTATAATAAAAACTACTCTGAACAAATATATTGTTTTTCAAACAAAATATTTCACAATTTTTTGGACAATATATTTGAGGTACATTACATTTTGAAAAAAGGGACTCATCAGGCATCTATAATCATAATCAAGGTCATATTGACGCTACGCAATGGTTTTAGCTGCTTTTGGTGACATCGGCAAATCTTCGAAGGATATCTTCACCAAATATTTCAAATGCAATCTCATCAACTTTGATTTTAAGTCAAAAACCGATGATAACGTCGATATCCATGTCCAATGCAACGAAGATAATTCTCAAATACATGCTGCAGCCGACGTCACCATTAGACCCTTTGAAGGAGTCACATTGAAAACTAAGGTTGATTCGAATAATCAACTAATCAATGAAGTTGAATTCAAAAATAAGTCGTTTGGTACCCAACACAACATTATTGGAACAATCGATCAAAATCTTAGGTACGATCAAAGTTGTTCTTATTGAACCCTCACTCTTCCTCATAGCAAAAAGAATTTAAAGGTCAAGAATAGTCTCAAAAAGGAGAATGTCAACGCTGAAGTGGAGATGGATTACGCTACGAAGTTCCCTGTAACAACCGCCTCTTTGGTTGTTGGGTAAGTTCATATTCGTTATCATTGGTCATTTTCCTCTAGAGATGACAAATATGTTGCCGGTGCCCAAGTTGTTGTTGATACTAATGGTTTTAAAGTGACGAAACACTCTTACTCCGTTGGATACATCGGAAAGGATTTCGAAACTTACGGATCCATCAATAATGACAAGGAAGTCGAGTGGAGACTCTTCCAATCATATAAGCAATTTAGCTTGGGATGGATGTTTGGATGGACTGGCAACCTTACAAATACTAGATTTGGAGTTGCTTCTCTGTACAAAGTCGACGATAACACTTTTATAAAGGCAAAAGTGGATCAGAATACTCATCTTGCACTGGCTTACGGCTTCAAACCCACGCCCGGTATGTCGATAACTTGCGCAATTTGTTTTTTCCTTGTGAGATTTCGTCTCTCATACCACTTTGACCGTCTTTTGTTTTTGCTTTTTAGAAACCCTGGTTGTGGTTAGTATGTACACGCCTATTAATCGAAACGAATCATCTTCTTCTAGCGGTCTTACATTTGAAATCTCGAACTGATCGAGTTAACCCTTTAACGTAATTAGTGCAGTATGCAGTATATGTGCAACAATAATAATGATATTTCTGTTACAGTTGTTTTTATTATGGCACTGAACTTTGTCATTTCTAATTTAAGAATGTTCCTTTCGTAGTTAGTACGATTCAGGTTTGCCCTTTTAGTTCAATTAAATTGATTAGTACTTAAGACCACAGTAACTATGATAAAATACTTTTATCGTAGTCTGTGATTGTTTATTACCTAAGACGAATACTGATGATTTGCATTTTGACGTGCAGAAACAAACATTCGAGGAACATAATGCCGACAGATGTGTTTAGCCGAGATATTCTGACGGTTTAGTACCCCAGTGTCGTATCTCGTAATGGCTGATCCTTTTGATCGTCTTAGATCTAGGTATAAAAGAGATGTGATTGAGGTATGTGGAATGTGGTAATAGGGATGAATGCCTAGGAATTGTTGGGGACTCGAGCATGGGTAACTTCGTTTCGAGTGAACTGTGTCTTGATCATTATCTAGCTCTCGTCAGCCACAGATTAACTAGATTGTTTTGTTTTGTCCTCTCCGATTTGATGTGATGGTATTGATTTAATCTCCTAATTAACAAGCCCGCAATTAAAATATTCCATTTATGTGCATAGTTTTCTTGTAATTAAATTGTGACTGAGCTGCCTGACTTCGATTTTCAAGAAGCTAAATCGATCAATCCTCTACTTGAGCACGTCATTGTATTGAAACGGATGTATATAAACCTTGTAATTAAAAAGACTATGGAGATATGGCAAATTGTGAGAACTGTTCAGGTGGTACCTGTTATACTCTTGGTACCCTAATAATAGAGAAGCAAAATAAATCCTTCTAAACTGAATGTGGTCAATAAATTGATAGCCAAGTATAACTCCTACAGTGTGGAAAATGGGTAGATAACGTGGAGGCCAAGTAATAACGTTGACAGATTGGAGGGTAAACCAATGCACCACTTAAATGGATGTCGGCAGTCCACTAAAAATGGTTCGAGACAATACTGGGAACGAACTGATTTCCTTATATCTCACTTCGGAATTTGTATTCAGTTTATAGCCAGTTTTTTGAAGATAGCTGAGTAAGTTTATTTCATCAAATGGGCTACAGGACCTTTTCCATTTGAGTTTTGGAATAAAACGCCACCGATGAATTTAAAAATTTTATGGTCTAATAATTATTAGTAGGGAATTGAACTTGGCCACTCAGTGCTCTATTTCGTAACTTGGAACTTATTCTGAATTTACTACAATACTCTTGGATCTCTAAAAATATGTGCAGTAAACCTTCTGATTAAATTTTACTAAAGGGTCCCCAGAAAATAAGCTAATTTTGGCCGCATTCTGTAAAGTAAGAACCCAAATCTATGTTTGCCTGCTTCTTAAGCGTCGATTCATTTGGCCTGATTATTACTATAACACTAAAACTTAAATTTCTCAGTGAGGTAAGCTTGAAAATTTCCCGATTTAAGGGCATAAAGGTCATGATTCGCCATGTTACCACGACATAAAGTATAATATGAGTGAACTCAGGTGAGCTCTGTTGACTTCATGTACACGTACTATTAAGCTGGTTTCTTCGCTTTTAAAAGTCAAATAGTCAACTAAAAACTCTGAAAAGTTAAAGATGGGAGTGATACCATCCAATCTTTTGAACTCGATGAATTCGGATGTATGCCTTCTACAACTATCAGAAGAATATTAACTTGGTTTTAAAAGGCGAGATTAAGAAAAAGAGGACCAATAAAAACCTTCGGACCAGTAACTGCAGCTGTCACCCAGGCACCTCCAAAGAACGAGGTTTAACTGAACAGAATATTTCAAAATGCTCAAGCCGTTAAGGCCTTATTAGCAAAGCGGCGCAAATCCCAAGTTGGAGTGTGCAAATGTCCGTTGGCTTCAGGACCAATATCTCCAAATTTCACGATCTGCTTCCTTTTCCTCTCTAAATGTAATATTGAACGCTATTCACCCCTTGTCCTCATACCATCTCTGATATGGCTTTTAAATTAAATGGACTTAATGGCAGTGGTTAATAATGATATGATACCTCATGAAGTCTACTTTGATTGCAATCACTCAGACCGAGAAGAAGAGAATAAAGAAGGGAAAAGACCAGTAATTTAGATGACGGTTCTTTTTATTAACGAGAAAAAGTTTCTTTTCTAGTTATAAGTTAACTACACTTTACTTCAATTATCATGATTTTATAGGAGTATATTCTTGGCAATTTGCGTGTCGTTATGTCATGCAATCACACCAATACAGATTAAATAGCGCCACTTAAATGAAAATTTAAGTAGCTAGCTATTTAGAATAAATAGGATTTAGGGGACATATTAATTTCTCATTATCCACATATATATAGGCGCATATTTAACTATTAGTTTTATTTCAAAATTAAAGCACATGAGCGTTTATAGTATACTTATCAACATTAAGTTAGTGTTATAGAAACCGCTAGGTTATTTTGAACCCATATATAGACGAATTACCCAACATAATGTAAACTCCTATGGTAAAAGTGGAGCAGGTCGTTCGCTTGGCTACTTTACAAGTAATTATCAACGTTTGGAACCCCCTTGGCGCTTAAGTAGGTACGTTTAACAGCATATGTGAAACTAGCCTGAGTATGCGCGTCATATTGTGCAATTTGAGTATAACTTGTTGCTGCATGTTTAAGGCAGCGAAAACCAGAATACTTGCCAACATTTCTAATTTTCGGCGGTTAAAATTCACGTCTGTTAATTTAGAGGCTATGAAATGGATGCTTATCGGTGCACATCTGGTGATGTGGATAGCCAACCTTACTGATTGATTCTGATCAGGAAGAGATTCGTGGAATGACTCGAGGATACCACTCCTCTACTGAAGTTGAGAGATATCAGTACTATCGTGGATGGACTTGGGAAGTTTTAGATCTGATTGACAATCTGATAGCCAGCAGTGCTGTTCTCCAGTGATAAAATCAAATAGTAATGACTTTAAATTTTGGCGAATATTCAGATATTTATTACAACTGAAAAAAATATGCATTGTTGATTCTGATTTAACAGTAATTTTATCAAGATTTGAGGTAACATTGAAATGGAAATCTTATGTCAGTTTTAAAAGGGTTAGACTTGGTCAAGACGATTTGGGTACTGTAATACTTATTAATGATCTATTTATTTATCACCCATGGCAAAAGAATAAAATGATTCATTTTTCTTTGAGAAATGGAAGCATTATTGGTGCTTTAGGTGGGAATATGAATTCTATTTTAAGTTTATCTACTAGAAATTTCCTTGGGGATTTGGTCAAACTCTTATCTATATACCCTCCCCATTGACCATTGATGAACCAGTCTAACTGCACGAATAAAGGAATTTCTCAGTTTCCATCGAAGACGCTCTGGTAAAATGAATAGATTAATTAATTAATTAAATGCCTTTTCCATTATCTGCAAGTGTCTAATTAATTTAACCCTCATCTAACAGCGATTATTTATTATTTGTCAAAACTTAAGGACTATTCGAATTCCAAAGAAAATCCCGGTCTATTTTCACAGGGATTTCATTTTAATTCGTCTGTTACAGTAATTAATTAAGGCATTACTGGTAGTTAAGTGCTCAATATTTAGTTCTCCCGTCTCTTCGAACGGCACGCCTTTTCATTCCCTCCTCGCCTACCTTTCACTAATTAGAGGGTGACACCTGAGTAACTCAGGGTCTCAAACCATATGCAGGGCTGGCGACCAAGTGTCCATATTCTTGGACGCATTTCTTATTTAACCAATAATTCCTGAGTCCCCTAGATTATGTTGTTCACTCTCTACTCTACTTCTTATACACCTTCATTTCTTATAACTCTCTGATTTGTCAAAGGGCTGCTTGGGGACTATTAGGAAAGCCTTTGACCTTTTTCACTCTACTTCGTCTGTTTGAATTGAATTAATTTCGTATAGTTCTAGAAAAGTAGAAAACGACTGGTGAAGCCAAGTAGACTCAATCATGGATGTGAAAGTGAATTAGATCTGTTTCTTTATTATTCGCAGTTTATTATTAAATTTATTTACCATTTTCTTCGATGGCAGTTTTCATAACATTCAAATGTTAGAGAAATCGCGCTACTTTTGATTATTAAAATAAATATATTTCAAATCGAGTGAATAAATGTTCGATCTCGTTTATTCTTCTGTTTAATCCCTTCGGGATTTAAATAACTGTAGTTTACTTCTGCAATTGTGGACAACTATACTTTGTAACACTAACCTCACTAAATTTAATTAACTTGTCACTAAACTCTAAATACAGCCAGCATAAACCCACTTGAGATTCCAGATATCGCGTCCTGATATTTGAAATTAAGACATTAATGGGAGGCCAACAGAACAAAGCTCAAAGCTGATACATTCAAGGTAAGTCCCAAGATAAAAATTCTTGAAGTGGTCTCCAAGTCGCCCATCAGCCTTATCGATATCCTAGTGTGCACCGCTCCTGAAAGCTTGAGATGTATTTAGAACGTAAACTGGCATCATTCCGGTGGTCTATTTACGTTTTTTAACAACCTGATGACGACTTGTATTCGTTTATACATAGCCTTGGAATAACTACATTCTTTCTATCCGATTCTGAATCAATTGTAGCCTAGCAATATCTAGTGAACTGATAGATCAAAGCGGCAGAAACTAGACGCCATACAATAATGTAGAAAGGTCTTAATTTGCAAATGACCCAGAATATTACGAAAACAAAGACATAATAATTCCATAATACGTGTGATATCACGCAATTTTTATACTCTGACCTTGCCCTTGACCTCTATTCACCTTCCCTTCCATCCCTCATTGAACTATTTTACTGGTCCCTGCGTTAAGTCACTTTCTTAGGATTTAACGTTTGGCCGATTTTCTTTACCTTATGTGAAAATAATAATGTCACTTATAAGATTACCAACAATTTGGACAAAATTGTATAATTTAATTGTCATCTGCCTTTTCCAGAAAGTCTTCTCCAAAAGAAACGTGAATATTTTCCGAACATGTGAACCAAGATCAGAGGCTTCACCCCTCGTTTACCTAATTCTTGATTATTGGATTTCGATCTCCATGTCTGAGGCTGCAATCTTATCAATGAATTAATTATTGGCAAACCAGACAGCCAATCTCAAATCAGTAATTCAAAATTTTCTACATGCAATTTAATTTCTTAATAAAGAATCCATCATTTAAGTTACTAGTCCTTTAACAACCTCCCACAGGTTGGAGAATCTGAATAACAGTGGTGACTAGATTGTTATCCAGTCTAGACGAGAACAGTGTGAAAGAAACTACCGAAGGTACCTAATAATTTGAGAGTTATTAAGCTTGAAAACTTCCATCTATTCAGTTAAATATTTACAAGATTGTTTCAAATTCTATTAAACTAATAAAAACATATCAATAATATGAAGGTTAAACTATATGTGCACCGGTGGCATAACGTATAAATTCATATCAATCGGTGATTGCCGACACGGATTAATACCGGTGAAATGAGTTACAACAGATTGTCAATTAGTCTAGTTACCAACTCGTCTACTACTCATGCACTTACGAGAAAGCTGCTTGAAGTATGAGTATTCTGTTTCACGTCATCTGCTTCAGCAGTGTTGTCTCCAGTATTTAACAACTTGTAGGTACTAACATCCCTCAATTTTGTCCGCATAATCTCGATTAGCCTTGTATATGTGAACCACTAATAAATGCATCTGGGCCCATTACTTTTGGTTACCATGTCAAAGTAGTACATTAAAGCTCGCACATTGGTCGATATAGAGATGTTTATATGCAAACTTCTTAGAATGTTTTTTTTGGAAAACGCTTGTCTTCAATATTAGTAGACTAAAACTTCCCCAGCTCATTACGGAAAATATTCACAACGGTTAGAGACAGAATGTGGTTTTCTTGCAAGAGCAGCTCCAGAGTACCTTCAATCTAACACATCTATTGCTATTAACTAGAACTAATCAGTGTGATAAGCTATTTACATCATCGGATGTATACTGATGAGCACAAACCTCGTGACATGGACATTGGGTACTGTGCCAGGATTTATTGGTTTTTATTACCCTAGCGTAATATAAAACAATATCGACTGCCTTGACACCGTATTAAACGCGAATAGTTTTAGTTCAACGTTCTACCATGAAAACTCATGTCAAAAGCATTTCAAATATTGGTAACGATAAGCAAATGTAATACGTCTGCCTTAACACAAACACACTTGGCAAAAGTCCCACCAAATACGCAAAAATAACGACAGTTTGCTTGATAAAAAAATCATGTTACTACTGCAATCACAGCCAGAAAAGAGATGGTAAAAAGCAAATCAGAACGATAAAGCACTAATTCAAGGAAATCATAAATCCATACTAAATGAAACGTTGAATTTACAACAAGGACCATTTTGTTTGAGATCTGAAGAAAATCCAAGAGTTGTGACAATACCTAAAATTTCAAACACATATTTCAAACAACAAAAAGTACATAAAATAATAAAAATAATAAATAAACTTGCCTTCTGTGAAAGTGAAACCGTAGTAAAAGGTATACATGAGATTGTTTGCAAGGCTACATTTCAAAAAGGACCAAGAATTGGGTTTGTAACAAACTGTAAGAAAGGATTGATCCATCGTATTCGCCTTATCTTTAATCACGGAGTAGAAACCCAGATCTAAGCCAGGAGTTTTGTGGAGAATTCCGAAATGCCAATTTGTCAATGAATGTAACTTTCTCCATGTAAAATAAGTAAAAACCTCAACATTATTCCGCTCATAGGCAAGCTTTAAATCCACGTAGTATCGGGAGAGCTTCTTCAAAGAAATACCGAATCGTGGGGCTATGAAAAAGTTGTTCCTGCCTAGAACAAGTGAAAGATACGATTTTATTTTCTTGTCACGAACATCTGTTTCAAACGCTGCGACAATGTTATCGGATGTATAACTGGTACGTGAAGAAAATGTGGGATCGTCAAACGGTGCATTTGTGTCAGTTCGAGCGTTATTATTTGATAAAGCTCCAGAAATTTCTTGTTGGAAGGAATCGGAGAATAGCGGAAATGTGAGTGTGGATTTGAATGACGCTGGCTGACAATATGTAAAAGACAACTGAACATCCTTAAAAAATGAGGTATTAAGAGTTGAATACAAGATTGGCCGATTACTATCATAGTAGGAATAAAACTTTTCAGTCACATAGTTTGGAGGATGAGACACTAGGGAGAATAAGACCGTTGGGTCCTTTCGGGAAATGAAATTTAATTTTATGTTGGGACTTAACCAGAAAGTATTTTCTACGGAAAAGTCCTTTACTTTCGATCCAATTTCTTTGAAAGACGGCGGTGACATGATCTGCGAAGTAATATAAAAACTGACGAACCAAATACGCTGTTGGAAACAGTGACCCTAACGTTAAAGGCACCGCGATACTCCGATAAAATAAAATTGTGAGGTTTATTAGCTGTCGTATATTTTGCATATAGACAGAATAAGTAGGTATTATTCACATGTTATCATAATATTCGACTTGTTTCAAACTAATAAATGATATATTACTGAAAGAGATTGAATAATCTTGACGTTAATTGAAGCATACCTGTGCTCTATACCAAAAGAGTTACAACCATTTTGAATAACAACCTAATTTCCCTAGAATTATTAATTTTTACAATGAAGCATGATCATTTTTAATCTATTCCATGTTAATATTATACGATCATACATCTTCAAAGAGTATATCTAAGTAAAATAATTCTCAACTGCTGCAAGTTGCAGAATGAAATCTTTGTAGTTATGTTTACGTTGTAAATATTCCATGAATTGCGCATTATTTTGCATGACGTTTATTTCCATTCTGTGTCACTTTATTTTTCATCTAATTAAGTGTTATTCTTGGTTCTGTTACATATAAGAAAATGATATCTTTGGGAAAAACATTATTTTTCTATATGTAATACGCCCGTTCGTACGCAAAAAATTAATAGCATCAAGACTATTTAAAGAATGGTAGTTTCCACAATTCAACAAATCAAACCTTTCTGGTCTAAGTTTTTTGCGATCGCGAAATCAAGCGTCCTTTCCGATCTCCAAAAGAAAGAGTAATTAAAAGGTGGAAAATAAAGAATCTAACACATAAGAATTACTTTGGGGAAAATATTATTTTCCTATATGGTAACAGTTTCTGGTTTGGATTATTTGTGTACTATTTTGCTTATGTCCACATTTTAATGAAAAGCATGAATTTTTCTCCTTATGCATCTTAATTTTAATAGGGAATGTTTAATTTTTCATAACTTTTAGGGATATGCTCAGTGAAACTTCGACATGTATCATTTGACACATTGATAATCACTTCTGCTCTGTTACGTCTCCTGCTTTATGTTGTGTGCTACAATTACCATTCTACTTGTAATAAAGTCTCCCCACTGGTATATTACGAGTTGGCTTTTTCACCTCCGATAACAAAGCTTTATAAAACCCCTGTTCTTTCCTTGAATTTCAAATCTTCTCTCTTCCTTCTCTACGTCTGAGCTGCCGTATTCATGGTGTATATCTTTGAGCGATGTAGATTATCTAACAAGTTATATACCGCAATAACAGTGTTAACAAAATTAAATTTCATACGCACATAATTAACGTGCTAATCTCATAAATACACTTCATTCTGGAAATAAGGCGCTTTACTACAGTGTATTTATTAGAAGTTGACGAAGCTTGAAATTTGGATCTATTTATTAGCTGATACGCCTTCAATTTATATTAGCCTGTGGTTTTTCTTAGAAACAATCTAACTATACCTGAAGTAGGAGTTAATATCTTTTTGCACTAAGCACAGACTTTTCATACTTTTAATGGAATATTAAAAAATATAGAACAACTTTTCCACCGAAAAAGAAGAATAGTTTCCGTATAAATTAATTAATAAAAGCTGAAGAGATATCAACTCTTTGAACTTTGGAGAATTTGATTTCATGAAATTATTAGTTTTGAAACTTACATAATAACTAAATGAATAAAAAATCGTTCTCGTTCAATTAGATTACCTTTAATATTTAGTTGTAAGAATATGTACCACTTTATTATCTTAATCATATGAAGAACATCCAAAACCTTAACGAACGTGTGTCACTTTCTACCACATTTTAGTTTGACGAGAGTTGAATATAATATCAGTTAAAAGCAGAAACAATGAAGAGTAAACGGCAGAAGAATAGAGACGGCCAAACAGATTTTGGGCACTGAGAGTGTATACAACTGAAGGTAATTGAGTTGATTGTTTAATTGCCGTTATGGTTTGATGGGTCAGTCATTAGTCTGATTAATAATATTGTTATTTTGTGTGCATCAGCATGATGCTATCGAAGAGGCAATCTGATGGAGTTGAAAACTTTCGCCCTTAAGAAGGCTTCGCTTGATTTGGCAATATAACTTTGGATGTATGATAATAAAATAAAATCTTGTCGTTGACTAAACAACAAAAAATTTCAAACGACTGAAAGAACTACAGTATATTTTAAAATTTTGACTAACCTAGGATTAACAGAGACGTAGCCCATCGTTGGCAAAATATAATGTGCCTTAAGAGATAATTTTAACGAGCTAGAGATTTCGTTGTCAGCTCTAATTATGAGGAATTTCGAATCCATATGAAAAGATGCCATAACGTAATCAACTAGGAGTTCTGGTATTAATCTCGCAGAGCCAACAATCTAGAAAACTCGGTAATATAGCAACTTAACACANAAGCTAATAACCCACGGCAGATAAGAAGGCACGTTATAGTCAACACGAGTGTATTAGTGAAACTCACTCTCAATCGATATCGGCTTAAACAAATAAGATTAATTATCGTGTTTCTTTTATCGGCAGGGAAATAATGAAAGAAATTACATTTTTATTCATAGAAGGAATATTGGGAGCGGAGGGAAATAATTATCATTTCTTCAAACAAAAGAGTTATTTTATTTGGAGAGAGAGATAAACGCGTTAAAATTTTGTTTACTTAAAAGCCATTCTGTATGGTAATTTTGTACTAAAAACAGATAAGAACACCTTCTGTAGAAATCAAACAAAAATAAAAAGAAATATCTTCTATGAAATCATTGCGTAGGCTTATACGATTATTAAAATGAAATATATTCTCTTGTCAGAAAAAGCATTCAATAAATCCAAAATTAGTTTAAAATAAATTAAATAAAGGAAAATATATCTACCAAGCTGATAATTTCAATAATGAACTCAGATTTAGTTAATATGTTTAGCTAAATTTGCACAAAGTTTGTTTAAGTTTCCGCTAGTCTTACTTACGGTGGTGGATCATGGTAAGCGTGTTTGTTGTCCCTGACTGCTTTTAGCCTCCAAAGCAGCAAGCGAAGAACACAAAAAAAGATCCTAAGGCTTCAAAGCCAAAGAAGGATGGCGGTAGCAAAGCTAAGAAGAAGAAGTGGTCCAAGGGAAAAGTTAGGGACAAGTTGAATAATGCATCCTTGTTCGACAAGTCTACTTACGACAAGTTCGTCAAGGAGATCCCTCAAAGCCGCTTGATTACCCCTTCTTCTGTATCTGAACGTATGAAGATTCGAGTTTCGCTCGCTCGTGCTGGTCTGCAGGAATTAGTGAAACAAGGTAACTTGGTTGAAAATCTTAACTCAATTTCTTAGGTGTTCTCCGTCAGATTTCAAGCCATCACGCCCAGCAAATTTATGTCCGTGCTTCAAAGACTTAAATTTGTGCTTGTATAAATGAATTAATAAAGGGTTGGATAAATGCAGCATCTTAGGTTTTTCATTCCAGTATTGTCTTTGTGGTATACCGGTACAATTTGTAGGTTTCCCAAGTTCACTGCGTGGAAACACCGGATCTATTTTTGGTTCCCTACGGGGTAGGACATGTGCCCAAATACCATGAATGGATGGAAAAATGGGATCTTCTTAAGCTAACTGCTTCCGAGCCACTTACATTGGAAGAGGTATATTACTATTGGTATCATTAGCTATATTGTTTTATAATTATGTTACCATTGGATTTCCGGAGTTTTTGGGTGAGGTGGCATGCTTATGTAACATCTCAATCCACTCCGGTACATTTAAAGGGGTTCTTTGTTACTAAGGATGCCGTTCATTAATCTATTATCCAAAACATTGTCGTCAGTCTGTTTAACGATTAGATATAACCGGTCTCATGGTAATATTGAATACAACAGTGGTCATCGATGTACGAATGTCGCTAGCCGTTGTTTTATGGAGCGTACAATGTGCGGTTGGGTGAGTTAGGCTACATTTCATTCTGGAGAATACATTGACTGCATTTACAAAATAAACGGGTGTCCGAAATTGTTTCACGAACTAATTGGCTGTTTGTGTATTAGGTCAGAGTGAGTTACGAGGTATCTCAATTCATTCTAGAAGGCTGATACGTTGTTTCAATCAGCTAGCGACCGGGCACAAGAGTAATATACTAGAAAAGAATGGGTTTTTTGCTTAAAGACGGGATTATTGTCAGTGGTTAAATTAGTTGGCGTAATATTGGCAATTATCGATGAGTACGTTCGTTACGTGGGGTTGGTGGTTTTGCCTGTTTTGAGGAATGTTAGGTTGATTGTGCGGTTAAGGTGGACGTATTCTATGCTGCGGGTCTGTTCGTCCAGTCACCGGTGAGCTTTTCGAACTATCAGAAAAAAGGCATTTTAAAGTCGACGGGTAGGCTAAGAAATTTTATGAATGGTTTCTAAATGTGTCCTGAGGTTCTTTCTGAAAGCATTTTTGAGTGGGCGACTTATATTGAGTCTATCGGATTTAGGGTCTGGTTGTAAATTTCTTTTACCAAAATGAGGTGGAGTTTGTTGTTTTTTAGGAGTATGAACAACAGCAGAATTGGCTAATTAAGGAGGATCGTATAACATTTATACTTTTGGAGAAATCCAGATTGTCTATCTGTGGTACCTCAGGTCTTAATCCAATCAGCGAATCCGAATTTCCTTCGCTAAAGCCTCTTGTTAACGAATCTCCAATTAGTACAATATGCGAAGCCGAGGTGAATTCAATGATTGGTGATGTTAATTTTTACCTCATTCCTGACCCTGAATCGGATGCCCCTGATGTGTTCGAGGGTAGGTACTTTGATTGACTTAATTTAAAAACTCATTCCTACTGATATGTATTCAGTGGCGCACTATTTATTGCTTAGGCGAGGTATCGGTGATGATTGCAGAACCGTCTTCACGAGGTAAAGGGTTAGCTGCTCAAGCTTTAGCTGGCGCGCTTTTTTACGTTGAACGTCTTTTTCCGCACAATGTGACAGGTGTTGTGGCAAAAATATCCTTAGATAATGAACCTAGCTTGCGGTTCTTTGAAAATAAACTTGGTTTCGTTGTGAGAAAGCGGAACACATGTTTCAATGAAGTAGGGCTTTATTGCATCTAATAACCATGCATTTAGGCTGAATTAATTTGCCCTTTGTCGGAAATTGGAGGTTCTGCGATTGTTCAAGCTGCTGAAAAAGCGATTGCTTCATTGAGAAAATCTGGGAAAGAATGGATATTCCGAGTGTATGACGTTGCCAAATTTAGATCGCATTTATTTACTTTAAGTTGAAAATATACTCTTATCAATATTCGTTTTATTTGGCTAATTTTTTTATTATTTTTCCAGGTGCTTAGCTAGCAAAAGAATATGACATATCAGGGATTTTACGGACAAATAAGGGGAAATTTGCTCTAATTTATAATTCGTTGGCTGTTTGATTAGTATGCTTTTTGCATTCATATGCAGAAATTGGTGTAGTTAATACCATGTGTGAACTAGAAGATTCATTGTGTAGTTGTCAATGGTTACCGCTTCCTATTGCTAGGTTGAATGGCCTTAGTGTTATGTTACAAGTCGTGAGTACTGGTTTTGTGGCTGCTCAGTTGATGCTTCCGAAAAGTATGACTCATGCTTTAGTACTGGTCTGCTCATTAGACTACAGTTGACTCAGACTAGACGGAGAAAGTTAAGAAAGAATGCAGTTAACCTAAACTATTTTATTTATCAGGCAAAGGTGCTATATAGGAATGCGAGTCGTTTTCAGGTTGATGTTTGGAAATCAAAACACCGTCGGACTGTTAACACATTTAGTCCGATATAACTGTCAAGCTATCAGAAACGATGTGCGTCCGCATATTGATAAGGATGATGGGCTTTTTGGGACAATCTGTGGGAAGTAATTATTCCCAGGCAAAAAATTTTAGCTATGATCTTCGCTTAAAATCCTGACTACCTTAGCAGCTCCAACCTATCCCAATTTAGAAGACGATAGTTATATTTGATTAATACGTCGAGACTGTGCTTTGAGTACAGCAATATGTAAACCGATGGCCTACCCATACTGAAATCCGATTTAAAAGTAGGATGAAAAGGAAGATTAGTCGGCAGTGTGGGGTATTTGCTGATTAGATTTGCTGTCAATTTGAACCACTAATAACGGTAGTAACTGTTGGACAAAAGTGAATACCTTTTATTCAAGAAATTAAATTAATAATTTATTGCTAATTATTCATAAATTTTGTATATTTGTTAGAGTGTGTTAAATTGCAGGGTCATTGTCCTGCATAATGCGGAGAAAACCCTACTATTACAGTAAATCCGTGGTTATTATTGAGTTCTGGTATCTGTCACTATTTTGGGAGGCTAATTAATTTATAACGATAACAGGACGTGGTCAGCAAAAATCCGTTGAGATAAATTATTGCTAGACCAAATAGGAAGTTTGGAGTTCAAATGCAAAGGCTTCCTCAGCCAATCAGTATCCCTGCACCTTAGCGTTGCTTGTATTTAAAGACCAAGCTCGTGGACAGCGACTCATAAGGAGCTCTTTTCGCTTAAAATTCTTACTATCTCATCGTCTACGGATCAATAAACCCTCTCTACTCAACACCTTTCTTGTTCTCGCTACTTTGGGAGCAGCCTAGCTAGTTTCAGGAGCAAATTGATAATGGAGGATCCTGCTAGACGCTATCTGGACTGCTTAGGAGGATTACCTAGCTGTAGCAAAAAGACTTATTGGTGTAGCATCCGCTACAGAAGAAGCCAGGAGGATAATAACTGATGCGAAGACTTAATAATTATCATTATTATTAAAATTCATATTTACAGTTAACTTTCATTTGCAAATGAATGTTTTGTTTATCCTTGGCTAATAAGTTTCATCTTTTAGGTTCGGCAGAAGAGAACTATTATAGCTTCAAATGGATGATTTAATTTACACTTCATTCCTGGTTTGTTATTTTATTGGACGTAGTAATACAAACAAGTTTCTCTATTTTTATTCAAGAGAAAACGCCTACATATGGAAAGCGGTAAGAAATCTCGGGTAGCTCTAGTCACAAGTAAAGAACAAATTAGGCTAGATATTCCCTCATTGAACTAATGGTGTTAAAAGGAAATAACAGTCTTTAACGAATGAGAAGACCAAAATTTGGGTTGAACAAGCGGGTGTTGAAAAACTGGGGAAGGAATGAGATGGAAAAGGAGAAAGGAGTAGGAAGAGGAATGGGAGGAAAGAGGGAGGTGTAAATGCCGAGCGAGAACAACCTGGATTGTGAGGAACAGGTGGAATGGGGTACTGTTTCGCGTTCTTTTTTCATTGACAAGTAGGGTGAAGGTATGAGTCGGCGTTCGATGGTACTATAGCTCTCAGTAAGTACAAATAGAGGATAAAGTCAAATTATTAAAAAAATCTTTGAATTTTGGATTCATCAGAGTATTCTGTTTTTAGTTAAATCGTATGTCTTTCTCCAAATTCAAATTTCAGAATTAGAATTCAGGACTTCTGAGTGAATTAATTTTCGCGACTTCAGTGCTTACTGACTTGATAATAACTTCAGTTGGTTAGTTATACATTTTAACACATTTGCACATTCTCGCAGCCAAGAGCCACTAGCTTGAGCAAAGATTGCGAATGCGTTCATCCATTCAGTAAAACCTTAGCCATTGTTTTTCACCTTGTTTTTGACCCTTAAAACTGCTCCAGACTTTCAGAATTCTTGCATTAATAAATTATTTACTAATTAAATAACGTACGTCAGTTAATTATACATTGGAAAGTGACTTTCTCTAGCAAATCGCACCAAGCTTTCATAATTAAATACGACCAATCACCCATGTTTAATTTCGAGATAACTTTTTCCTTTATTTTGAGAAAAATAGATTCATTACATAGCTGGACATCTAGTTTCAATTAAAAGAGGAAGTATCCGTGGCAATTCGTATTAAATAAATATGATGAGATGAGGAAGTAGGAACGCAATGATCAACACAAAGGTGTAATGGCTTATTATCGCTTGCTATAAATCAAGAAGGAAAGAATGGTCACTTGGATATATCCCTTAAGAAAGAGACTAGTTTCGTATAATCTAAAATTGCTTACTAACAACTCTAATAACTCAGAACAAAAAAAGGCGCTCACTATGAGTGGGCGTTTACTTGTTACGACAGGAACACATCATAATATTATTAAACATCTTGGCAAACTAGTTCTTTTGCAGCGGATTGGTATTCACAAAATTTCGTACGATTTTTGTAAATTGTGCTCGTTTATACTACTACAATTACTGCGCATTTATACTCACCTACGAAAATCTCGTGTATGAAATCAGTGGTATACGACTACTTCGATTACTTCTTGCAAATTCGCTGCTTAATTTACTGCCTTCTCAATTCTGTTGTCCGGTGCAAATGGTAGAAAACAAATGCGTAGATGACAAGATGAAAAAAAGGATAAGCATAGAAGACAGAATAGCTGAGAACAGAAATATCACATCAATGTCTTCTAAAACTCATGGTCACTGAGTTGCAGACTTAAATGAAAGTGAGTGACTTAGAGGAATCCATGTCTACGATCTCCGAAAATTGCTATCCATGTCCCATTTCTGATTTCTTCCTAACTTGAGGCGGCTCGGGTCAATAAAAGAGGGACTTCTTAAACAACGAACAGACCAGTGATAAATGCCCTTTTCAATAAAGAAAGACCCAATTGGCTGTTATTTAAAAACTCAACTTTCTTATCCACGGATTCAATAAGTTCACTCACTTGTTCCATCGCTCATCTTGGGCAGCGGAGCAGCATCTAAGAATGTCTCTAATGAGGAATAAATACTACGCTGCCACACTTTCGATAAATTTTTATTCAGTGTCGTTGGTAATATCATCCAGTAGATGTGAGTCAGTGAATAAATTCCAGGTTTCATCGACTATTTCCTTGAATCCGTGAAATATAAATCCGTTCTCCAGTCCCACTAGAGCTCAATATTTTTCCTACTAGAGGGTGTCATTGAAAGGAGATCTCCCGTACTTCACTCATACGAACAGTAACAATTATGCATTTCTGTGCGTCATCACGCTATTCAATTCATTATTTTATTCTGTTTCTCGTATTTTTATAATGAGTGTTAAGCGAAAGAAATTTTAAATACTAAATCAAGTACCACAAAGAATCTTCCCTTAAAAATCTCGGTACGATAAACTACATTTTTCCTAATCTGACTGAATAATATAACGGAGTTACTGAAAGAAGCATAGATTTATTTCGTGTACAGGCGAAGGCTTACTTAGTAGGGCTGGGCGATAGGACGGTACAGAAGAGGAAGGGAGGAAGAGATCGGACCGAACTTGGAAAAGGTTGACATCAAGAGGAGTTCATTTCAAGACTGATAAGAGAGAGAGAAGGAGGAGAAGGGGTCAAGGATCAACTAGTCTCCTGCCTATGGCGCGTATATTCATAATATGAGGAGGTTGGCTGTTGATTCTTGGACCGACACCCGGTGGTAATATGTGGTGGATAAACTTCAGAGACTGCCTCTTTCTCCAGACTTGTGAGAGATCCCTCAGAAAGACGTGAAGTCTCTTCCTCATCCATTATCGAATTTCTCAACAGCGCGCCACTTCGTCCACTCCCTGACACTCCTGATCGTCTCGTGTTGGCTCCGCCTCCTCCTCCGCCACCAACCATGTTACTAGCTGTACTCACATCGCCCTGATAACCCGATGCACATTCACCCATTACGCCACTGCCGTGATGCTTCTTATGGAAAGGCTGGAGGGAGAATCTGAAACGTAAGAAAAAAAAACCCAATGTTAAGTATCGATCAAGCAAATTTCGTTAGTAATTCCTGTTTTAAAGCAACCATTTGCATTTATTTCAACTGAGCTTATGGTAAATAGTAATATTATATGAGGAAGACTACGCTGGGAGATATCAGTGTATAAGACTGTATTAGCTATGAAAGATAAGAGTGGGATAATTGCCAAACATTTATATCAGGTGGAAGAAAAGAGAGGACAATTGTCTCACGTCCAAAAATTAACGTTAATAAGTAAAGTTCAATAAGCTGAGGCCAATCAATAAGTAGTTAAAAGGCTGAGAGGTGAGTCATACATGGAACAGCATAAGGAAGTCAGACCAATGGGGAAGCTCCTAGGTCACTAAAGTAGATCAATCGGTTATTTACCTGTCTGGTTACCTAACGAATGTAGTGTCTGCTGATTTTCAGAATAGCATGATTTCTTACTTCGCAAGGTAGGTTTATGGTTTTGTAAACCGGTTCCACAGACGAATTTCCAATGGTTAAATCAACCACGCATCTCTTTAATCTCCGAAATACGTGTAACTGACATTCCAGATTCATGGTCAAATTTTCACATTTTTAACTATAGATAAGTTAACATTACGTATTCCTTACTCCTTCGATGTCACAAGGGTGGACTGTGATGTATTGATATACTTCTATATATGCCTTCCTCAGCATCCGCCTCCTATGTTATCTACGTACAAGCGTCTCTCTTCCACTCTTCGTCCTCTCTCTCTACCTCTATCTACTAACGATTATTTGATTCCTATGTGCGGTACTTCCTTATCCTTCTTCTCCACTATGGTATGACTTACACCGATTTGTTGAATTTTTTCCCGAAATACTGACAGGCTATATCAAGTTCAAATGTGCTATTCCTACATCACTGTCAGCTGCAACTCCTGAGACACCATAGAACATAATGATGGATAAACATGATCAAATATTATAAACCTGACGCCAGGTAATTATTGAATCTGTGATGCCCAAAACCCGGATAATGAAAGTGGTAAACTCTTGGCTTGGTTCCCCTCTCTCCCCTACCTCTAACATTTGTATCTGCCCTCGCAGCTGTAACTTGTCACAATGTATTGAGTGCGATCGCAGTAGTAGTATCTGTGGTATCTTGGTATTAAATAATAAATTCTCTTTGAAACACGGCGACTAACCAGTTACAATTAGCGTACTAGTATGCTATTTAATTTTCTCTCTGGGACCTTTTGGGTCTTTGTACACAGTCTTCAGTACGTTACAGTACATAGTTACCGACTTTTTACAGGGGCAGAGGTCATGCAACACGTTGCAGTGAGCGAAGATCCTCTGATTGAAAACAACCATGTGGTCATCCATTTAATGACAGTATTTAATTAGCACGTATGATCATCCCAACTAGTAGATGCATACAATTAAGACAGAAAATTATGCTCTTTAATCAGCTGGTCTTAATGTTGTTAATATAGGAACCATCACAAGATAGGGAACTACATTGAGAAATGAATCAACTGGTGGGGCTGAAAAGACTCACACAACTTTCACAGGCAATGCAAGTAGCCTTTGATAAGCTTATCAATTTGAAAGCAAAAATACAAGTTGGCTGTCAATCAACGGTAACTAATAGCAAACTCTACCCAACAGAACAACCGGGAGAGTGCGTATCTGATTCTCATTTACGTTCTAAATATTCACCATTTTTGACTTAACAAGGATTTGAGCAGTTATTCAATATTACTTCCACTAAGGTCAATCATGTAAAACCTTTCTGGAACGAATAATTGCACAGTCGATTAAACTGTTGTTAATAGCACTTAATTTGGTAAGAGAGAAGGCATCTTGGAGACACCCAGACAATATCGTTTATTTAGAGATCTCATACAGCATACAAATTGGATGCATAGCTGTCAAGTTCTAGTACACCGAAGGGAAAGCTCTGTGAGGTTTTATAGTTACCTTTTCTGTATTTAGACATTCTTTTCCGGTTTCAATTTATATCTGAGGATCATATTTGTGGAAATACTTTCTCTTCATTTCGTTGAACAGCTGTATAGGAGTATACATTTAGAAGAGCAAAATATGAGTAATTGCATGGGCAATTAAGAGTTTCCAAAATTGACAACCCATCACCGGATGTGCATTGATGACTACCAGTCTCATGACCTCTAATTTGATAGACACATACGTCAAATGCTGCATCACTGACACAAAATAGGCTATTCAAAGCTCACCGTTTATGCATGTATGCGAAAAACAAACCGGGCCTACAGTAGATGAGATGGCCTGCTGAAAAATGTAGATCAAAGTTCATTTATCAGACACAGGAAATGATCTACTTTCATTTGACATGATTCTGTCTACCCTATTAATTTTACGATTGACCTAGTTTCGCTATATTTTGATTTGATGCAATCAAATCATAGTTCCTGCATGCAGGGTGAAAGATCAAGCGACTAATGCACAACAACCGAGTGAGTAGCGGACAGAGAGGCAGGACAACACAGGTTTTGAGTGTCGGAGAGCTTACAATGTCACACTCACCGACGTTGTTTTCGTCCACCTCTTCGTTTGCTGATGTGTGGATTATCCCTGCGCATTGCCTTGGTCTTGTATATTTCAATCGCTGTGTACAGGCGCTTCAATTCTCTCTATAATAGGCCACAAAATATGTAATCAATAAGCTCGTCAATTTCCACCCTTCAAACAGCTCGTTTTACTTACCCGGATGACTTCTGGATCCATGTCAGCTAAATTGACGTCAGCCAAATCGAGTTCACCGTTGGAGGCAAGACGGAGTTTGTTGTTGGAGGGTACAAGATGTGGAGCCGCTGAAGCTCCCGGAGCCGCGCCCACCATTCCTCTTCGAGCTCCTCCTACACCAACTACCATTCCTCCTGTCTGCTGGGGTGTGGGAGGTTTGTGGATATACCAGAACTGCAAAAGGGGGGTGAAAATAAAAAAAAACAAAGAATATAAAATTTGCATCCCAAGTTAATGGTGGCGAAAGGAAACCTTAACGGAGGCCAGAAAAGAACTTTTATAAGTCACAACGACAGAGAAAGATTTAATAGTTCTCTGAAATCTGTGACATTGATGAAAATGATGATGACAAATGAAGGTCGAACTTCGACTTTCGATAGATTGTGCTACTTTCTAAAAGCCCCTCATAGTAATATAGATAGGATTTGAGTTGATAATACTAAATAAAAATGTGGTAGAGATCGAATAAATCAAAACTGTTTAATAACATTTCTGGATTTTTAAACTCGCTGATTTTCATAACAGCTTAAGTTGGATTTCAAGTAAATACTGAGCACAGATTATAATAATATGCTAGTCACTGTGTACGTCTGCAATGTCAGAGGTCACGGGTTTGATTTCTATCAGCGCAAACCAAATTATGTGGCAGAATTCTAGTCCCTCAATAGGGAGGATCCATGATGCCATTCTGTATCCAAGATGAGCGTTGGAAAAAGCTTTCCTAAATGGGCTTAGAGATTATTACACTATGATGCTGACACACATGACTCAAAGCCACAGCGTATAGGTATTATACGCTGGGAAGAAAGAAAAGATATTCGCAGATGGTCATCAGTCCTGTCTATTGTTTTCATCATTGTTAAGACTTATGCGGCGCATTCAACTCTCAATAGTTAGAACGAACGGAAACTAGTGGGATCGGCGCTGATTTGGCCTTCAACCGTCAACCATGTGAAGAGATATCTATCGTCACAATCGTTATATTATTGAAAGACCAAATTATCTTGGAGGTATTACTATTACCCATAGTAACACAAAATGCTTTACAATTTTTAATTGCGGGAAGCAACCGAAATCCAATAATTGATAAAAGGGAGGGATCAAAAAATTCTGAGAACAATATTAAGATATAAAAGAATCATACTCCATTGGACTTTTTGGATTCAGGTTCCGAAATATTTACTAAAAGGGCAGTCCCCGTTCCAAAATTTCCATTTAATGATTCATCCATTGAATTGCCTACGGTCTACGGTAGTCCGTGATTATTGACCGGTTTTTAATCAAGTAAGGTCGGTCTTGCCGCTTCAGTCCGCTTTTCTTCCTATGGTTGTGCAAGCAACATGATATTCAGCAGCTGACGGTTTTAACATAGCAAAGATAAGGAAGCTAAAAATTCTAATTTTAAATATTTTCTTGAAGTTATGTAATTTCACTGGTTTGGAGTCAACAGTAACCATTCAGCTTTGTTGCCGCATAATTTTCTTAATATGCTAAGCATATAACCTTACAATAGTTCATGCAAAATCAATGTGATTGTATTAATGAATCACAACAATCTATGAGATGAAATTATCTTCCAGAATTTGTTCATGATAATCTACAGAACCTTCTCTACATTTGTCTACCATGTAAGGTTGTCAAGGCTAACGTCAATAAACAAAGCATTAGCGAGTCGAACTTCAAAATGGAAAACCTAACTGGAGGGTCACTTCTCCGACATTCTCTAATTGGATTTTTAATAGCTGCCGTTCAATGAATTCTGTTTCAGCCTTGACTCTTTATTCTTGATCTCTGGAAACTGGAAACAACATCAGTTTTAATGCGAGTCTCTTTAAAGGATTGTTTGAAAAAGACCATGTACATTCTTACGCCCTGAGTAAGGAAAAATTAAATTCCAGAATCCCTTGCACAAATTTTCCCCTTCTTTCCCCAAATTATTTCGTCATAGCAACGAGCATGCTTAACCGAAAAGTGTAATGCGTACTATCTTTGTAAATAAACGATCTTTTCATAACTTTAGTTCATGAATTCATTCTGGTCAGCATGCATACCAACTATTACCTCACATTTATAAATTGAGTACTATTTTTTGGACTTGCTCTGGTACCTAATCGCAGATACTTATAAAAAAAATTCAAACAAACTAGACCTGAGCCTTACAGTCTGGGATTATAGCGTCTAAATTGCAGGGCGGTTATAGGCATATGTGGGTAGAAATGGGATCAAAATGATTGCTTCTCCTGTGCTTATCAAAGTAAGTAAATTCATTAATTGATCATGAAAAAGTAGCATTTTTGGGCGTGAATGAGAGAAAAATCATATTTGACAAAATAATGGCATTGATATGGGGACATAGATATTCGAAGCATTACGGTAAAGATTAACACTACTGTAATGGAAAGGGCAGTAATTTTTCCCTCTTTATTTGACAATAAAGCAACTGATGATAAGGCTTACCTTGGGACCAAAAATCACCGCAATATTAACCGTCACTGTTAAATGACACCGGACAAAGTAGATTAGATACATGAAATCCGGGTGCATTGAGTACCAGATAAAGTGTCTGTAAGAAGAAACAAAATATTCATTGGATTCTTTTCGATAATTTATCAGTGTTTTAAACAGTTATACTCACCGAGTAAGGTAAAGTGTTCCAGAACCAACCAACTCGGTCAGAAGTGCAATAGTAATACACCGATTTTCATTGTAATCCGAGGGCGCTGACCAAATTAGCCGACAATAGTGCACGCCTATTAGCAGGATAGTCATCTCACCTAAGTCAAATAAAAACATAGATGATCTTATAAGAATAAGGACTTTATCTCCAGAAAACTAGACGACTTCACCTGCTTACCGAGTTCAATAACAATGTCCCAGAATAAGGCCCTGCAAACTCTGAAGTACTGGTAGTTGATTTGGTCCTTCTGATTTACTCCTATCGTCTTATCAACTCTAGGCTCTGTTTTATCCTCCCGTCTAATTGCAGTGAAGTTGACAACAGGTAGACTAGAGTTTGACAGGCAGCTTCTACATCCGGAATCAGAGCTGACATTACTTGTCACTAAGGAAGGATCATGAGGTGATGGTGTGGAATGGGCATCATTAACAGAGACACGACCTTTCACTATGAGATCAGTTTGTTGGGGTTGTGCGATAGGCAAATTTGGAATGGCAGCAGAAGCAGTTGGAGTAAGTGTGGATGGAACCCCAGCAATACTTTTGAAGCGTGTGAAATCCAAAGTGACTGCAGTCCACGCCAGCATGTAACCAATCACTATGACCACAAAACATCCAAGGTATTTGAAGAGGTCCTTGTCACGCACGTGTACTCGATGGGCTTTTCGAGATTGGAAACAGATGAGCACTCTGAAAAGAAACAGCGAAATGAATTAGGCCGCCGAAATTATTTCAGTCGGTAATTAAAAACTCACCGATATAACTTGACAATTAATACACCATACGTAAGGGAGAAGCCAACTTCACGAAACCACGGCATGAGAATGCAAGTGGTACTACTTGCTCGAAAGTACATCACAATGTTCTGTTGAAAAAAAAATAAAGTCAGAAGTATATTTTTCGTGTCCAGATAGTTGATATGCACATCTCATTTGCCATTTTCGTTCAACCCCCAAGGTTTGGTGTCGTCGCTACTAATTTTATTGGAGAAGTTTATCGATGCTTCTGTCAAATTTGTAATTCTAAGAAAAAATATGATGTCTTACGTCTTATTGCCGTATATTTTAATCAAAAATAATATCTTACTTCACCAAAAATAAATTAATTCAAATAAATAACTAATAATAAATAATTTAATTTCAATTTCATTGACTGAATTTATGCAATTCAGTGGAATAATGAGTTGATATTACTCGCCTTTTAAGGATTCAAAATTGATGTAAGTCTTATTTTTAAACATACACCTTGAACTCCCATGAGCAATGCGGTCGAGCAGAAAATTAATGAAACAGTGGAATCTAATAATTAGAAATTAAAATATTAGCTTAGTTTAAACAGTAAAATGAGGATATTGTCTTCAATTTCTGTATAATGGGGAAGAATATGTGCTGTTATGTTTCGTTGCCTAATCAACCACTTTGTTATATTTTCCTGGAATTAAACTTTTCACCTGCAGTTTCGAAATTATTTTACGCCAATTTTTACCTGCATTTTATAAAAGCATAAACATCTTCATACTTATTTTCCTTGTGAATATTTCTAAATTTTCCTGTCATGGGTTCGTCTGACCTTAGCATTCCGTTAGTCACCTGTGTCTCTGCGTCACATTTGACTTGCGATCAAATAGGAAAACGGTGCTTTTCACTCATCAAGTCGATGCGTCTTGAGTGCTCGAGCGCTTACAGTCGTCTGGCTTGACTTGTTTGTCTCCAATCTTTCATCTTCACTCTTGTGTGTGTTCTAACCTATCTCCTTGTACGCTATGTTAAAACTGGACGGAGTGTAAAAGCCCTTAAGATTAAATAGTATCATTCAAAGCTCGATTCTTGTGAAGATCTCTTATTTTAAGAGCGATATCTCCAAATTTCACTTTCCCTTACCTGACAGCCTCAAATGCTTATTCTCAATGTCCTTTTGAATAAACAGAATAAATAAGAAACGAAATAAATAAATAAATGCTCATTTTCTTAATAATTAAGAAATCTAGTTCTCAGGTAAATATATGACGATTTAAAATAAGGAACCTGTGATTAATAGAAAAAAATGGACTTACGGTAGAGTAAAGGAGCACAGAACCGAGAAGAAAAATTTCCAAAAACAACCAACTAGCGGCTTTGAATACCTAGAAGGGAAGAATAAAGCACTCAAGAAATGAAATCCCGATTCATTCAGTTAAGTTATTCCACCTTTCACTTGTCTTTTTCATTATTATGATTGCAATCTTTTTCTTTAAGATACGTAATAATATTAATAACTATGAACAAACTGAACCCTCTTCTACTGACGCTTCTCTACAAAAAAATTGATAATTGCTGGAAATTGTATCATAGCTAGTTGAAGAATTTGTAGTAATTCTTCACTAAGTGTTAAAACTTTAACAAATCTAGATAAATCTAATTATTTTCAAGTAGTAAAATGAGTAATCATGTGATCATAGTACAAAGTGCCTAGGGCAGACTAATTAAAGAGGTGAACCAGGTATGTTTAACATGCATCATATGTTCTATAAATAAAACGGTAAAGTACACACACGGCAGAACGAAAATCTGCATATTCGAACAAAATATGCGGAAAAATATAAAGTCCGCCCGATAAAAACAACTGGTCTGTATTATGAATGGCGCGTTAATGACATTACGGTATGAAAATATAGTCAACGGAATAAATGTGATACAAAATAGAAATTCAACGTTGAATGCACAGGACTCACCGATGGTTTGGGGAAAGAGGGATTAAAGTCTTAGTTTATCCAGGGGAAAACAAAAAGATTCTGCAATTTAGAAGAGTAGTGGTTCAATGGATAGTAATACGATGAAAGTTGATTAGAAATCGGAAAATAGTTAATATATCAGAGCAGGTATATTTTTTCTGGATTTTGCATTCATCAACTATTTCCTCTTTTACATAATTGGCACATTTCATTGCGTCTTGTCCTAAAATTCACATTTCAAGATTGGCCAATGGGCTTTTGAGCGAATTCGCGTCCCAGTCTTATTGACGTAATGAGGAGGGGGTTTAATTAAGTTGCTGCTCATACCATATCGAAAAGTCTGTCTTTTTAAATAGCACAAATCCAGCGCGATTGTACTAGCAAAGAGCTCAATAAACAGGGCTGAAAAGCGTAACCTCTCACAGTAAATTGCAGTAACATTGTAAATTGATATTTCGATAAAAGTACTGACGCCTGTTTAGAGCTATGAGTTGATTAATGAAATATCTCTATTACATTTGTAAGCAAATAGTAATTAAGAACAAGCCTAAACCAAAATCACGACATTCTAGCTGAAATGGTCAAATTATCATCCGAACTATGAATCGCAAGAGCAGATTATGGATAGAAATATTCCTCTGCAGAACGTCTTATTGGGGACTAAAAAGGTGACAGATCTTGTTGATTGCCCAGGCCAGAAACAATAGTGTATAATCATATTAAGCGATCTCTTTTCGGAAACATTCATAGATTCCTACCGAGTATTGAGAAAGTGTTAACTGTTTCTTTAATACAAATAATCTCCAATCAGCAGCTTAGTATACTTGGAAACCTTATCACCTAATCGTCTTCAATTTACTGAAAATAATGAAAGGCACAAAGGCGGTACTAATAAATAAACAAACGAAATGCATTTTACAAAACATGAATGTACTATGTCACCCTATCGATAACTTGTACTATGTTATAAGCATTGACAAAAACTCTATGCCAAAAATTTGAATGACTGAATTAGTAAATTTCATTGTTGGTAGTCTCATTTACCTGTTCTTGGCTGTGACAAGATAAAAATAAATCAAACCTAAATCAATCAGTCAGTTCTGAATGTTGTGTACAAATTTCCTCTATGAATCTGAGAATTTTAGTATACTTCAAAGTGAATTATGAGAATGTGGAAAACTCAATGCTTTCATAATCTGAACAAGGTAAGACACTTGATACCCTTGATATCCCACTCCTTTTCATCACCTTCCCCGTTTTCATACCTTTAATCCTTTCTCTTATTATAATCCACCTCATTTCTGTTGGCTATGTTTTGTTGCATTTTAACAACTTTATTGAAGGAGTGAATTTTCTTCGAAGAAAAATATTTGAGTCGCGGTTAAAGGAAAAGTTAGCGTTGTGTTGTAGAAGCAGAAGTCCTGATTGGAGGGGTCTAAAACACGAAAGTTAAATGTCTAAACTCCCTTCTGTCCGCTCTCACCTATTTCCCTTCTTAACACACTCTTAAGTACTAATAATACTGCTCCTACTATTTTCTGTACTCCTGCTATTTCTACTTCCCCTTTCCCCACTAAAACCTTATTCGTTCCTACTCGCTTCCCCTCTGTCCTCTATTATTCTCTTTTCTTCCATCACTCTACTTAATAATTAATGCCTACTCCTTTAAGAATAACCATTTTCCTAAAATATAAACCGATAATTACTCATTCTGTAGTGCTACACGGATTTCCCGAATGGCTCAAAATCTAATCCATGGAATTTTCGAAATCTTGATGTCTAACTCGAAAATATCAGCGCATTAAAGAGGAAAAAAGCAAAGTTGGGAAACGGTTAATAATGGTAGCTTATGATGGTGTCCGCTGAATGCTCTCAGATGTTAGACAGGACAATAAGAACAAATATCCAATTAAATTAACTGGTTAACAGGCTCAAAAAATCACGGAAATGAACTCATTCTAATAACTAGAGATCAAATCCTTAAATTTTGATGTTTAAAATATTAGAACGCAAGGCATGAATTTGAGGGTGAAGTTAATAAATCTGGACATTAGAACATTTTACAGTAAGGTTGCTTCTTACGAGAAAAAGCAAAACCAAATGCGTTCCGAATTAAAGTGATGCAGGTCTTGATGTCTCGATTTCATCAATTCATTTTCCTTGATCCCTCCACGTTTCTTTCCTTGCTGAGCATTTATTCCTTTCCCTCTATTCATATGCTTTCCCATAATTTAAATTTATAAAGGTTTATACACTGTCATGACTACGATAATGATGTACTGGACATGGACAAAATGGTGAATGCGAAGTCCGACTGAATTACAAATCTTATGATATCCTGGTCTCATTTTCTACCTCTGCATTTTTCGTAAGTTAACGCTTTTAGGTAAACTTAACAAATCATTAACATTTGACATTATTTATTCCGATGAAAATATCCAAATAGGATATTTACTCAGTTCTGCATTTACTGATTAATCGATTCCCAATGAGTAGTTTAAAAAAGTACTCATTTGTAAGCATAAAACTTTTGGAATTTACGATGAACACACTGGAGAATAGTAAACACATTATTAACACTCACTCAAAGTGAAAATATTACCAGAACAAGAATAATAGCCTGTTCATTCGTTTGCTAATAAAGCGCCTAATTCAGTTTAAGTTAGCAAATCCCCTTAATCAAGTTGTTCTTAAAGCAAAAAGAGCTACAAGTTTAATCAAAGTGAATTCTTAAACAGGAAGCAAATTTAAACAAACTATAAATTTCCTCCTACTCATCGATAAACAGAACTTGGCTAATCCTATTGGTTAGACAAGGTCATAGCACAACCAATAAAGTGTGAATAAAACAAAATAAGAACTACCCGAGTACGTCGAAGGCGGAAAGTAAGAAATCCGAGGAGGAGAGTGGTTGTGATGGAGAAGGTCTGCATTGCCAGCGGAACGCCTCGAAGATGCATGTTATATTCCACAAGACAAGGTTCTCCACTCGTGCAGTTTGGACAGTCTGGCGGACATACTTTGCAACTCATACTCTTCGACACCTTTCGACCCTCACTATCTGATCCACTGCCGCTGGCAATCTCCCTTAGATACTCTGCTGGGTAGCCCTGAATTTTAAAGAGCATATAATTGGGAAGGGTATCCACAATAATAAATTCTGAATTGACGATTGTAACTGTACTTTCCATTCAATACCCAACAGACACATCTTGGATTGACTTTTATTTCCTCTGATTTGCTAATGGTTATTCTATTTATTTACAAGACTGACATGCGATATTCAAATCGACCAAATATATTTATAGCCCATTAGTCTGGAATTTGAAAGGAAATTTGTCCTTCAAATTCGGGATATTCGTCTTGAGCAATATGCATAATCGTGTTTAAATTTTTTAGAACAACTTGATGACACTAATCAATTCCATCGACTGAAATAAAAATGCAGTAATTCTTTTGTATTTTGACAGCTGGTCCGTTGATTAGAATGACGGCATTTATGACCTTGACTCCAATATTTCACTTCCCGTTTTTAATTAAATATAATTTATGCTTAAGTGTAAATTGTGTTATCAGAACTGTTAAATGTTCATTTTCGAACTCATTCAGTAATGGGTGGTTCTCTGCAAACTGTCTACACAAATAAAGTCATTTTCATGAATATCAGTTATAGCCTTCTCATTTTTTGCGAAGAGAGGGTTTGTCATAATTAGAAGATTTAAACGTCTTTCAAAGTAATCACCAACGCTTGCACAAATAATGCCCTTCAGCTCATTTCTATAGATACTGTATATCATCGTATTTCAACAAGCGGATACAATAGCTATAAGGGCATATTTTCTGGAAGGGGGTGAGAGAGATTCAGACCATGTAGTTCAGGAATTTTATTTCAACACTCAGCTGAGAAGAACCTCCTTGAATTTGATTTTTTGGTGATTCAGTTAACACTACAAGGTCCAAATTTAAGAACGTGTGGAGTAAATACTAGCATCCTGGCTAATTCCGGGATAGAACGAAGAGAGACGATGAGTTTCTCAGTCTTTTCAATTTAATAAATGTTTAAATATTTCAGAACTTATATGTTATTCACTAATATTATGAACAGAATATGATAGGAAGATTCATAACTTCATGACTTTGACTCCTTTCCACTGTCTAGACACTCTCGAAACATATTTTAATCAGAAAGCTAATCCAAATTATGGTGTGAAATTAAATCTAAAAAAATGCTTTTGGAATGATCTTAAATTATTTTTAAGAGGGAAAATATTTTTATGAAATTTTTGTTCAAATAATTCATCTTAAATATTATACAAATTTAGCATAAATATCCTCTTGTTTACATCTCAGTCCTCGTAATTTCATGTAAAATAAATTAACTTTGTTTCATGAAATCAAATATAAATTTCTTTTCGAATAAATAATCGAAAAAATAAATTATAAATGTAAATTAAGGGAGATTAATTGACGGTTGCCGATTTACTCCAGGTCAGGAGGACACGCTTCACTGACGCTGACCTTAAGATTAATCCAACCACCCATCAATCGTGGAAGCAAAATTTCCCCCATTTACCTCCCCGGCGAAAATTCGGTAATGGAAGAATTTGCACTAGAAACGTGATTTACTGAAAATGAGTACCTCTGACCCTGCACACACAAAGAGCTGATTATGACAACTACGGGCAGATGCTCAACAGGCGTTGGGCTAGAAAAAGGCGAAATTTGTATTTTGAGTCCTACTAAGAATTCCATCTCGCGCATTACTGAGCATCAGCCACAGATGAAAAGGGTGCTAAAAAGAGAAATTATATGCGTGGACTCTCGACAGTATTAACTCTTTGCCAAAAAAATGAAGATGGCGCAAATTCGAAGATGATTTGTCAGTTGGTAGACTCCTCAGGTCAATGATTATTTGGAAAAGAATGGCTACAAAATCTCATGAAATCGTATCAAACGAAATTTCTAGATGAAGAAGATAAGAATAGGCTGAAAGATATCTTATCAAACTTTATCTTAAAAAAGGGAGTTGACCTTATGATCCTGTATAAGGAATAAATTCTCTTGAGTCTTAATCCTACTAACCCCAACAACACTTTAAATGGATTATCTTTCCCCCCACGTGTTTAGATATTCCCCTGTGGGTGAAAGTAACTACATTATTTGCTATGCCAGGAAAGATAAATAAAGGCTTTAATCTAAGAGAACAAAGAAACCTTAAAGTTTGACTTAATCCGGGGACATTTTTTTCTTCGCAACATTCAAGAATCCTAGAATAAATAGATGGAGATTTTTAGAAACCAACTTGTGCAGCCAGTTTTATCGAGTACCTATTTGAGCGCCAAACAGATTACTGCTGAGAAACACGTGAATACTTGTGGGTTTAATGACAATTTCTAAGCCTAAGAGGACAAGGATGGGAGGTTGTGAAAAGACCTTGAAATTCGATGTACAAAATGAACAGCCAATAGAATTAAAGAGATTTTATTTATTTAATAGCAAAAATCCACCAAAATTTTTTCCAATAGAAAATCGTTTTTCCTATTGAAATTACGTTTCACTTATCTAAAATTATGACACGAGACTGAAATGGGAAAGTGATATAAAAACAAGCGCTATACTGGCAAGGTTATTCTAATTTAAAACAAATTTGTGCACCCCGTATCACAAAATTGCACACAAATTTAATAATTATTCTATTTGTAAATTGGAAAAATTTTTGGATGCCAACGATATATGGGAACGAACTAATGGACCTAATTTCCGTCCTGACCCCATTTCTTCACCAAAAAACCTGTCAAAAACTTGCCATTTAATTTAACTCGAACTGAAACGAAAGATTATCAAGATTATCAAAGTGCTGGTGATTATTTAGATAGAAAAATGTACTTAAATTATAGAGGAATGGAGGCTGGTTGAAACCAACGTCCTCAAAGTGACCTCAAGATGTTTAAATATCCAAAATACATGTTTAATTATCGACTAACAATGAAATTCGGAGTTTACTGATTCGAATACAAAGATAGTGAAGTATCATTACCAGTAAATACAAAAAAGATACTGATTGAAACCCATCTCTGTTATGTTAAAGTTATAAGCTGCGGAATATCTTATGAGATCATTTGGCTTCCCTATCATTGTAAAAATACGAAGCGAAGTGGCAAGATTATCCCCTCCCGATTAAATAATAACGGTCAGTAAGCATTAAATATAGTCGAGAAGCATTTGCAGCAATCCAGAGTAGAAAGCGTGAAACTTGAATTTTGGAATGTGAACTGCCCATTCAGTAAATACTTTACGTGCCTAGTCCAGCAATCAAATGAAGTAAGACTTTTGATACCGTGTCTTTTTGCTCCCCCCTTCTTTTTCATTTGTTTGAATTACTGTTATTCGATGTCAGTTGCTTTTTACACCTAAAATTGGAATTTTTTACATTATTATTGCAATAATTATAGAAAAACATGCTCAGATTAATGCAAGGACCACCAAAACGACAGGTTCAGCAACGTTGTCCCGAACAGTTTAAGAAACTCCAGGCAGTTGGTTATGCATGAATCCAATTAAAAATCAAATCTCATGTAATTTTCTAATAATAAAAAATTTTTTTGATTTGCAAAATTGGTGGTTACTTATCAATCCATCCATGTTCACAAATGTGGATAGTTTCAATTGAGCATTGACTGTTCCGTTCTATTTTATTTAGAGGAAAGTGAAGCTTTCTTGAAATCGAAGGTTTGCAGTTGGAGAAATATTTTTTGTGACATTTCTGAAAACTTTTGATGCACAAAAAATCCGAAGTTGGTTTAAAAGCTACCTTAGAATGGTATTCATTTTTCTTCAGCAAAAATTTCAATATTTTTATCCAGGAAGAGGAATTCTTTAACATTCTACTTAAACAAACATACAATCAAAGTATTTACTTATGCTTTTTTAACCTACTCTGTATTGCTATGAATTTATAAAAGAAACAAAATTAAAAGTTTGCGAAAAATTTTTTACTTTTTAAAGGACAACAAATTACTTTTATGTCATTAAACTGCAACGCGACAGAATAGACAACGTATATCCTGCAGATGGTTTTCGTCCCCACCTGTCATCCTTTTCATTAACACAAATCGTTCTTGATATTGTGACATTTCCTCTAGGCAAGACGAAGGACAAGTGCTCCCGTGGATTCAGTGGTCGTATGATCTTACACCGTTTATCATTTGAAAAATCGTTATTTAAACAAATAACCAGTATTAATGACATAATCTGTCTTGAAGGTGCTGGACTTCCGTCTTATTCATACTTATTGTAATGGACTCGAGTTAACCAAATACTATTTCACTGTTATGGAGAAAATGGATTAATTTTAGTCAATGTCATTAAATTAAAAAAAGCATTATTTTTATCAAACGGTGGTACAAAGATACGATTTAGTATCGAGGAGATATGGCTTTCAATGGAATATTTATCTAATGAGAAGGGGAGGTGAAATGTGGAGATTTCTGTGTTGAAACCCGCATGTTATCTTTTTTGGCGTTAAACCTTGAAAATGATTGGGTGAAAATTGTATTAGACGTTGGTTACCATGAGGTAGAGTTTACCTTCCTTTGTAATTTTAATTGTACCTTACGGCTAAGGTCCAGTCAAATCAGTTTCTGGCGAATTCATGAAATTCATATTTTTACGGCTATATAGTTGTAAGTTGTAATAATCTGAGATTTACTTTATGAATTTATTTGCCTTCAAACGGCTTGTTGATACAGGCCATATTGATTTCAATATAGCAGAGATCACTGGAATTAACTAATTAAAAATTAAGAATAATCTTGAAGGAAATGAAATAAATAAGAAAGCACGGTGGGTATGTAGAAAAAATATTTTCATACGTTGTCAGGCTTATCTGTATAGAAACCGGGTTTACATCGGCAGATGTAGTTTGCTGTATCGAAAGGCCACGGTTTGTATTGCTGTCGGACACACTAAAACAAGTGAAAAAGGTAGTACCATTGATTATCGATAGGATTCAAACTGCCAATAAGTCAGACTCACCTGTGTGGTACTGTGCCGGCAGTCATCCAATTCTAGAGCACAGAGATCGAGGGTATAATTTCGAAGGTCAAATTCGTATAGAATGCTGGAATGCATAAAAAACAAACAAAATGAACCGCTCTACTTTGATGAAGAGAGCGAAATAATCTACTCTCATAATTTTATGTGGGCGATAATAATCTCTACCCATAAAACGAGTTCCTATAACTACCCAGTGAAAAAGAAGACACGATAAATTATCTCCTATCTCTGCTATTATCCAGATTTTTGTTTTTTGCTAAAATAAAAATATTTCGAAAAAGACTAATGACGTTGAATATGCATTCTATGAAAGTTACAGAAACACCATTGTGCCCCATGTGATAAAATCGCCTAACTCAAAACGCCACTTTTTAAAGTTGTTCCAAATATGAAAATAAGTCAGATAAATATTAATTTTTTTCAGCTCATTTATTTATTTATTCATTTTATTTATTTATTTTATTAATTGTAAGTGTAATAACTTATAACTGAGAAGTATACTGAACTAAATGTCTTAATTGAGTCTTAATGATTTTGGGGAAATGCTCATTAACGTCATACCCAAAGTTAATTATGATCAAGTTAGATTAAATATTCCCATCACTCCCAGTTATTAAAATGATTAGAACAAATTTGTGTCATTTTTCATGTCAAAATCCCCTAATTGAACATTACCAAGGTAAAAGTCCGTAAGTCTTTTAGTCAATGAAAAATAGAAGTTACTTAAAACCTAAGGGAGAAGCGATATAATTGATCGTTGCTAATTATTTAAATATTATGTTTTCCTTTAATAAGCTAACATTTAGAAGTGAAACTTTAATAAATACATGAATACTCCTTTTACTGATAGATAAAAATTCCCACGTGTATTTGCTAAAAAGGCCTTTCTTATCTAGATGCGAGGATTTAGGATTGAAACTTTTCGGAACCCACCTTACAGATTTTGTGTGTGGAATAGGAATGATCAGATGGAGGGGAAGCTTCCTTCCAGCTACAGTAGTTCCATTATTGCAGTGTAGAGGCGCCCAAACGCCGAGCATTGGAATCGTCTTAGATACAGGTATTAGATTAGAGGCTTCTAGAATCGGTGTCATGAGTTGACAGAGGTTGCTCGGTGGTTGAAAATCGTCAACACTTCTAGATCCCCTCTCCACGTAAACTAGACGTTCAATTCCAGCACAGATGGCTATACTATTAATCACAGATTGTCCACAATTTTGATAATACGTCGATGACTGTGTGAAAGCACGCATCAATGGTTCGATAAAATTATCCAAATCCACATTTCCAACTCTGCTCTCCGACAACACAAGGCCCTTTATTGACAACCAGTTGATAATGAGTTGGGCCAATGATAGAGCACGTGTTATATCTCGCCGGTAGGAGTCATGTAATGCTACAGGTGTAATCACAGTATTCAGAAAATCAATATACTTTGGCTTAAGTGGGAGGAGGTAGAAATGATTACTCTGTGATAATTCTAAACTGCTAGCAGCCTCAGTATCTGATAAAAACACCGACTCAGGACATCTCTGAGTAGGATTTTGTAGGGTCTTGACTAATCGAGAAAGCGTTCGATAGGATTCCAAATGGGAAAGCGCCCGGTCATTGCAGTGCGTTGGAATGATTGAGAGAGTAAAAAGTAGAATAGAAATAAATATACACATTTGGAGGTGGAAGTGCGTATCTAATCTCTTAGAGAACTGTTGATACTCTCTTGAATACTGTTGAGTAAAGATGATCTAATAAGGGAAAAAAGTCACAGGAGCATAGTGATGTCATGATTGCTCCGTTTGAGCAGATATTTTGGCGCTCTCACGGCCGATCTGGGATAGGGGGATGTCTGTGTATGCGTGTGCGTTTTGTGGAAACACAGAGACTGAAAATGTCCGATTTCAGCTTAAATAAAGTCGACCAATGGGCAAGTCCGCAAAAAGAAAGGGTTGCCACGGCGACCAATGAGATCGCGCAGCAATACGGCGTATAGTACTGAACTGGTCGATATGATGCAAAATGTAAGTGCGGACGTGGATGCCTAGTTCTGCATGTGCTGGTGCGTCCGCGATACCCTGTTTATACCGTGTGCTTCGCCCATGATTCATTATTCTTCTACGCGCTCTCCCTATCTCTCTCTCTACCACTCTCCTCTGCTCTTTTCTCTGCTCTCTGCTTCTTCTCCCACCTCATAAAACACGTTTCGACTCTTATGGGTGCTTTTGGCCATCGCTCTCTCACTCTTCTTTGTTTTTTGGTCAGAGAGAGATATATGGATTTTTGTGATGGAAAACGTTAATTAATCAAATAATATGAACCCTTATGAAATTATTTTTATGCATTCACCATAAGTTTTACACCACATTATCATAAAGATGAAAATCAAAATTGATAATTTTCCCAGAAGTCTAAATTTTTATGGCTGATCATAAAAAGGCACATAAATATATTACATTAAAGGAATTGATAAAAGTGGAGAGTGAATTAACGTTTCTACAGTGGTGAATATTTGTTGGCCATTGTTGTAACTTTCGTGAATTTCACTGAAATATGCCACCTTAAGATGGCTTAGGTAGCATTATTGCGCAATAACTCATGGCAAAGCGAAACACATTTAAAAATTTGCCATCCCAAGAAAACAAGTGAAATCGACTTTAAAAGGAAGGAGATCAAAAAGAATTTGTGGATAAAGACTGGCCAATAAAATATCCTCACTCCATTCAGTAAGAATATTAGTAGTAGTGAGTCCCGTTAACTGAAATTTTCATGTCGGTTGCAACAAGCACGTTAAAGAGAAATTAGCTGTGCAAACACTTCCATTTTTTGGCGCTACCGGATGTGTACTTTTATACAGTTATTCCACACTCAAGGCTATTCAACTAAACTGATCAGAAGCTAAAACTGAAATCATAAAAAGCAAAAAATGGAGCTTGTTAGTTTTTGTTCCCTAATTTTACCAATAATCTGTGGAAATTTTGTTCTAACTTCACAAATTCCAAGAACGATTACTAAAATCGCATGAAATAAGTGAAGAATAATTGAACAGTGAGATATATTTTCTGTGAAGGGAAAGCGGTTAGGTTTGATTAACATGTGATCTCAATGCAGGGTAGGTGAGAGAGTTTGTTGAATCACTTTATAAAATGATCTATTTAGATATAACCTATTAGTGAGTTAATTATACACAGACAAGGCAACTGGAATAAAAAAATATGGTATGAACCTTCATAAACTATACGATATAACTACGAAGCAACTGTTTGTTACATAATTTAGTCCATTTGGTCGAGGAATGATTAATTATTTCCCGTGCTTATGTGCTATCTGGATAGAGAGAAGTGTAGTTTCACTTATTTTGTTTACCAATTCGAGAGGGTGGCAAAATATGAAATTGTCTTTATCTATTAAGTGGAGATTTCTTAGGGGTTGTGATTGATGTGATTTTGCCCTTTCACCTTTTAGGATACTTACAAGTTTTAATTTCTAATGGGGCTCGGAAAGCAGTTGTAACTGACTTCGATTTTGCGGAACGAAGTTTCATTTTCACTTAGATTTTCATTATCGCTTATCTAACAAAGTAAAATTTTTTTGATAGTAAATGAGAAGGTACATAACAAATTGCACATATTTAAAATTTGATTGTGGGGTTATTCCCATCCTCATTAGCTCCAAGGAGTTTGCCCAGTATAAGCAGCTTTGATCTTATTCAAGGTCTTATACTGAACTGTAATTTAGATTTCTAACATCTATTTTAACAAAATTTCTTTTTTAACTTAATTTAAATTACGCCATTTGACTTTTTATTATGATATATAACGCATGTCAATCAGGAGTTATCTAAAACCCAATTTGATTCACGTCTCTCAGAAGCACTGCCCCATTCTCGCAGAATAGCAGAACTCTGTTGCAAGGTGTTTTTCGAGATTGGTCACAAGGATGAAACTCAATCGAGTGAGTAGAACAGGGACAGTAATGCTAAGCATATAAAAATCACGTAAATACGATAATGTTAATCTAATTTTATGGATACCCATTTCAAGCCAAACAAAAGCTTCCAACTAACATTTTACACGATAAATAAAAAGAGAGAAGACAAGACTGCTGCAATTTCGCGGCAATATATTAGCTTAGGAATGGATATCAATTATGATAAAATCTTTTAATATGATTGGTAGCTGAAGGCTTGACCACTGTAGGCAGCTTGTTCCAAATATATCTTTATTAAGGCATATAGATAAGGTAAGTAAATATGAAAGGACATAGAATCTATAAGATGTATGGAAATTGGTAATATGGACCTAGAAGCACTAAGAAAACAAATTGTGAGAGCAAGCGGCCATTTTGTATAGTGTCTACATAGCCCCACTACGAGCGATAGCGTCCGGTGACTATGTAGCCTGATCTAGACAATGACTGCACTGATCTTCCAGTTTGACTTCCCCCACTGATCCACTCAGCGTGTAGGTATGGGCTTCACTTTGGTACAGCAAAGTTGTGAGTCTACTTCTGGCTTACATCATCGCCAGATCGACGACAGACTAATTAACAAAATGTCTAGAGTATGCTTCTTATCAACAATGTGGAAGATAGATTTTCTGTTCCCAGAAGACAAAATATTCGCACTGATGTAAAAAACATACGTATTGGTTGCCTGTTAAAAGTTTTGCAGCCTTTATACCGGATTCCACCTACCCAAATTTATTCAGAATTTTTGCAGATAAAGTGAATTTTTGATGTGACAAGCTCTCTTCAACTTGATTTGGTTTTTTACACCAGTTGAAATGAATTGTGAATTGCTTCAGGCTTGAACTTTTCTTTGCTATTGATTTCTAAACTAAAGTACAACAGATCTAATGAAGTAGCTTGTTGCTCTGCAAAATATGCATAATAGCTGCTAAATTTAGAAGTTGTTTATAAATCTGAATACAGTCAGGGTGGAGGCTTTCTATATTCAAAAGGACACATGTCTTATTTATTTTAAATTCACCAATAACGCCAAGGGGAAATCAAGACAAGGTGGCCTATTCAAACGGATATCTTTTAGCCTCCGACTCCATAGAACACAAACAAGAAATTGCCTTCTGAATTCACTAATTTACATGATTAAAATTACACCAAAAATCAAAGGAACTAGGTTTGGGCAGTTTACAGTTGACCTGAATTGAGTTCGTGTGGGTGGGAATATGTGAATTATTTTATTTTGAAATTTATTAAAAGGACAATTACGGGGTTTATTTTGTAATACTTAAATCTAAATTTTGTGCTAATTCTGGACTGTAGGAAGTATTCTATGTAATTTTCTGTTCGAGACGAGGCAACATAGGTTTCTCTTATCGTTATTATTAGATCTTACCTTGAGTGAACTCAAATGAGCTCTGTTATGCTTAAAATGACATCGGTTGTCCTATACACCTACTCATAACTGTAAAAAGATACATACGACTGAAAGCGTCATGACTACTTAATTAATTGTATCAACTGATCAAAAAGCTCAGAATATCGCGTAAAAAAGGCTTGTCTAGAGTTACAAAGACGAAAATGAGTTTTAAACGTAAAAAATTTGATATTACGAAGTGAATTATATCCCTTGTGAACAAGTATAGAACCATATGCTTCTTGAATTTAAATAAAGTAGGCGCATGATATGATTTTATTGATTCTCTGCTTCACCCACTGTCAGCCAACCAGCGTAGCATTGCACTCAGGGGATCACATCAGTGAATTTTTGATTCAGAATATTGAGTTTTAAGGCACAACTCTATTGCTCCGCGATAAGCCTTATTAAGCCACTCCCAAATGTCATAATACTAAGGACTAAGATCAAGGGCTTATTTGACAACGGTAATGTAAATAATTATAAAGAGAATGAGGATTGAGAAGAAATGCTTGCACTGAGTGTGCAAAAACTGGGGTGTGAAGAACAGTAAGATAAACTAAGTCATATCGTGGCAGTGTTGAAAGAACAATTTTTATCCAAATCCCTAATCTAATAAAACGCTGTTAAATTCAATCCATAATTCATGAAATCAAATGTTTGGTTCTATTGTCCTTCAGATTTTGTATTTCGACTAGAAAATATCCAATGGAAATTAACTAATCCAACTTTCAAAAGATATAGTGATCAAACTGTTTTAATCATATCTTGGGATTCAGCTAAATTTTCATATTTTACAATCCTTACCATTCCTTCTTCTTAAAAGTAACGTTGAATGCTATGTGTCGCCTTATCACAAAATATTTTTTCACTTTTTTTATTGCCATGAGATTTCAGTAACTTTCTTAAGGTTCGTGAATTCGGAACAACATTCACTGCCAATTTTTTTAAATGTAAAATTAGAAATAAAAATCAGGCAAGTTGAAAATTCTGTTCTCCTCATTCTCTAATTATTGGTGAGGGAGATTTTTAAGTTGGAAACAATTATCATGAGAGGAAGTACTTTTGAAGAAAGTCTCAGGCATTTTGCATATGAAATTGAGTTGAAAATTTTGTTTGAGTGTGTGAAAACTAATAGGTTGAATTTCGAAATTTATTTTTCAAAATTACGATAACAGTACTAGAAATAAGATTGTGGACAAGAATTTGGGAAACATAACTGATTAGAATGCCTTTGGAAACAATGTTGTATCATTGTCAATTCCATGTAAATGCTCTCACTTAATAAAAAATCAATAGTGTGCAATATGTTTTCTCCAAAAACGCTGAGCATGGTACAAGTACTAAGAATATGCCCCTTGAATATTATAACCACTCAAGTAATTACATTTTTACGGTCAGCGCTCTAAAATACTCACCAATACAGCTTTGAATGCCTTTAGAATGAAATGAGAAAAAAGTGTATTTCAAGAATTAATGTGAGTAGAAATATCTCCAGAATGAGGTTTTAGAAGTTTAGGAGAGAAACGTGTACATTTTGATTAAGCGAATAATAAATTATTTTTCTATTTAATAGAATGCTTCAACAAATAATTTATGCCCTAATCTTAACGTCACAAATCAAAATGGGTGTATTCTTCAAAGGAATTCATGCTAATGAAGGTTGGAACTAATGAGCATGAGACTGAATCCCCTTTTAATTTAAATTGGTTTTTCTATCGTCTTAAAGAGACATGCCCCGGATCCACCGGGTAAGCCAATGAAAAGGCTTTTTAAATCTATGCATCTCTCCGTAATTTTGTGATGTTTAACAATGAAAATTTGTTTTTGTGACAAAAATGTTAAATACATATTTTTGAACCAGAGGCCTCTTTGAAGTTTGATAGAGCTTGTTTTCCACTTGAATATAAGTGGCGTCACCCTCGGCAACTTAAAATAATGGCAAACTGAGGTTGAAGTGCAAATTTTTTATTTTTCCTTTCAATTAGTTCATAACGAAAATGCATTTTCTATTTCTCTATTAACTTTCTGGCCCATATACTTTGACCTTCACCTATCGTAAGTTTTAACTGACCTGTCCTTTTAATCGCCTGATGGATCAGGCACTACTAGTGCCTGATTGACCAGTTTATACAATGATGTCCTGTCATATCGAGTTGATAATTGATCCATCAAAAACCGATTACCTAAATCAGCTAAAAATTTGAATGAGCTCTCAAAGCATAGAGTGTGAAAGGTATCTGAGGGCACTTAAATATCTGTAATTTAAACTAATTCGATAAAAATTGGTGTATTTTTATGGCAGATACCACTATAATTGATAAAATGAAAAGACACTCTGTAATAGTGTCTATAAAGGCGAAATAGAGAAATTTAGAAGTCACAAGATTTCTAAAAGTCGGCAGATTTTTATTTGTGAAATTAGAAAAGAGCTGAATGAAAACGATGGAGATGAATTGGCCGCCACGAGGAAGAGGAAGCAGCATTGTCAACGCTCTGCTGATTCACTCACACAGAACACCTGAGTTTGTCAGAAGAGTGCATGAGATGAAGGACGAAAATCAGGAGAAGTCAATGCGTGACATCTTGCCAAAGATCATTAAGTGTCTGAAGGAACAGCAATATAAAAGGAATCATCATTGTTCATCAACATCTCGAATACGAATCCTAAGTTCTTAGATGAGGTCAGTTTATGAGGATAAAAACAACTTAAGAGAATTGCTTAATGCGTGCAGAACGATTCTTAAAGAAATCGAAGCAGTCAGAAAAACACTAGTGTCTTTGGTTTTTCTTCGACCACAAAACTTCCACCTGGATGAAGAACTCCATCCAAGAACTGATAGGTGCCTATGTGGGGCCGACCCCGCTGAAGTTCCAATTGTTGTGCGCACGAATTTCTATGAACAGTGATGCTTTTCGGAGTTGTTAGCAGCGAAGAGCATATCATGACTCCTCGATTTTTTCCATAGGACCTTAGGGTCAATGTAGATACAGATGCCTATTTGAAGGCTCTTCAAACCATTGTTATTAAGGTTTCTTGGATAGACAGCGTTATCAATGATGGAAGACCCTACGTCTTCCAACAACATTCGGCCCCATCCCATAGACCTCTCATAACTCAGAATTGGATAGATGACGGAGGATTTTCATCATCATGTCACACCAAACTTCTTATGACCTCCTAACTCCTCATTAGACCTTAATCCTTTGCATTATTACGTATGAGGTGGGGCGGGCCAATAGTCCGAGGAACGGAGGACATTTATAAAGACCACCTGATTTAGTAAAAGCTTGAAGTCAGTCGCCTTCGGACTCGAATTGAGTCGGTGATAGAAGTCGAAGGTGGATACATAGAATAAAAGCTTAGTTAATATTATTTTTATTTATTTTGTTACAAGAAATTGAAGCTTCGGTCATTAATAGTTTCATTTTCTGCTTTTTTAAAAGTGCGTATGGTCTATATATGCACAAATGCAATAAGTTTATACACTTTTAATAAAATCAGAAATTAAAAAGGTTTAGATTACGATCTGCAAACTAATATACCAACCAAAAGAAGGAAAAAGAAATTTTGATTGTTAGAGCGAAAACGCTGCACTTTTAACGTCATCATTCTCTCCCCACGTCATCTTTCAATAACGAATTCTTCCCTTTCCTTTCCTACTACTCTGAGATGTTTAATCCTCCGAAAAGAATACTAAAAAAATACTAAAAACGAATGAAAATTAAATGGGAAATAAAATGTGGGATCATTAATACGAAGTGGAGATTTCCTGGCTTCGGTGGGGAAGCCAGTCCCAATAAATTTCGATTGGGGAGGGGATTAATTGAATTTAATTAATTTAATAAAATTATTAAGCGTTTTTTCTAAATTTTATTATAAATTCAGACATTTAGTGAAGTAAATCTTTCACGCAAGTTAGTTCCAAGTAAGAGGAGAATTTTATGAGGTAGTGGCTAATAGTGCTAGCACTCCTTACTTACTATAACTTGTACTACAAGCTGAAGTCTTCTTCTATACTTCCTCACAGATATTCAAGAGGTATTTGTAATTAATATTGTTTTCAATATCAATTAATCTGGAGTTAAGCTGAAGGATTAAACATGCCACCTTTATCGTGCTGAAGTAGGCCTTAAAAAACTTTGTTTACTATCCCCAATGACCATCTCCACTTGTCAGGATCTGAGGATATAAAGGTATATCTTGGAAGCGATCAGGAGCAGGGAGTCTAATTGCATCGAACTTAATGTAGGAAGAATGAATTTATATTGATCTTGAGAATGGAGGAAAATGCTAATGAAGTCTTGCATACTTCTTGCCAAATCATATAAATAAATGAGTCGAATGGTGGCATCTCCATCGCTTCAGTAAGTTTTATCCAGTCAGCATTTCACTCAAATTATGACTTCTCCGATCGATTTATATTATGCCTAGAAAGCCAATGTCAACGATTACAGTAAAACTAACTTAAATAACTGAATTTTTACAGACTGCAACGTCTTTTATATACATTCAAGGGCTTTTTGAATCCATCATCTTCATTTCAAATAAAATAAAATTGTCTCAAATGCACTTACACACATTCTTAAGACACACATGCATGAGACTTACGCAACTGGATCTCTACAGGATTTTAACGACCATCATCCAATTAAACCAAAGAATTAGCTGCTGGACTAGCGAATGCTATTTGTTTGACCAGTTTAGGTAAGGAATTGCTCGCATTGGCGTTGGTGATGCTGAGCTAGAATCAGCTTATTAAGGATATTTCTCGTCCGCATTATTTATTACAATAAAGATTGATCTGAATAAAGTCAACTTTTTTTACCCTATTTTACAGATCATTAACGAGAGTATTGGCGGTTAATTACTATTAAACTCAATTATTCATTTGGTTCCACGAATGAATGGTATATTATTGTATCACATTACCTGAATGACAAATGCACGAATATTTAAAAGAGAGGGAAAGGTAGCGTATTAATATGGGTTTTAATCAACCTACGACATACTGGTCTCAACATATTCAACTCAGACTTCTTCCCCTTCTTCTCCCTCCTTTTCACACAATTCATGACTTTTGGTTCGCATAATGACTTATCGTCCCCATTCACAGAATAATATTTGTTTGCGTTTTAACTTTTGTATGGTTTTTCATAATTTGTCTAATTACCTTCATGTCTGCTTCTCTGTAGTTGGCTTCTACTAAATCGGATACTAGACTTAACACTTATAAAGATTATATCGTCTTTTACTCTTCCTCCAGATGCTAAGAGGAATCAAATGATCATTTGACTCTAAGAAGGTTTTTAATGAAGGCGTTTGTTCTAACACATTTGCATTATTTCCACGACTCAAATTTTCGTATTTCCTCCAATTAAAATCCCCATTAAAATGAAAAGACAAGCAGGTTAATTCCTTTCAATTTTGCTTCCGATTGACACATTTACTTGATTTTCCACTTTCTTCTTTTTATGTTTTGTCATCCGCCCAAAACCTTTTGATCCCGTTAGGTGGAACATGATTGAATTGTATTGTGCATGTTTCTTTTTCAAACCATCTGAGGTTATTTTATGTCAATTAGTCACTCCTACCATTGAAAAGAAGCATGCACATGCTTTATAACTGCAATATCTTGATACCTAAAATGAGAAACTTCTCGTAAACAGCGTTTCGACTCTCAGCAGTCAATCATATAAATAGTCACCGTTAAGTTTTTGCGTTGCAGACATAAAATATACCTAGTCACCTTTGTTCGCTATAGGAGGGGTAGTATAAATAGACCTTTATTAAGGTGCATCGTGTAAAGCAGGTAGAAGTGAAAGAGGCATAAAGTATACAAGACGTATGAAAAAAGAAGGAACAACGACGTGGTTTGTGGCTTAAACGCAATATTATTTCAGTGGTCGCATAGCGACATTTCAGTAGTGATGTACATTTACTACGCAATACTTGCAACAATATTGATTTTGTAAGTTCGGAATAGTTTATATATCAGGAGGAGAGGAATCGAGAAAAAAGAAGTCAACTAGTCGTATTCGTTTATATTTTTGGCAATAACACTTATAAAATGTTTATTCGTTATCGCCATTCGAAAAGACCATTACCCGAAATCATCAGTTTTACCTATTGACATTGAAAAATATAGATCCCCATAAATAAAATAATGGTTTATATTTTCGCACCTGAGGTCTGCATATTAATTACTGAGTTTAATGTGTTCTGTTGATCACTTACAAGTGAGAACGGGCAAACCTAGGAAAAGGGAAACAGTAGTTAGAGAAATGCAGCAATTTATAGGAAGAGCAATATATTTTAGCAGATTTTATTGAAAGTTAATAAGTTTAATTTTATTAAAAATCAATACCTATATGTACATCCCTTGACTACGATAAATGTTCAAAATAAGAGGAATCTGAAATATAATTATTATTAGTTATGCATAATTTATTAAGCAAAATATCATCAAAACAGTTCCTAAATATTTCTCGCCTACACTTCCTTTCTTTAATAGCCCCCAAATAAATAAGATAAATTAATTGTCTTGGGAACTCATAGGGTTCGGTTCAAATTGGAGAAATGAGCGAATGAATGTCAGGTGCAATTTACTGCCTCTGTCTTGCATCTTGTGTATCTCTCTTTTCGAAGGCTTAATTGAAATTTGCTTATTGAATCGGGCGATTTTATTAAAATTATGTTCCGCCAAGACAATCAACAAGTGCTCATTTGACTTCCCTTTAAGAGATAAGATTAAAGTAACTATTAGTAACGTTGGCATTATGTTTACAGTAAAGAGAAAAGAGAATAATTTAAACGAACGTTCGAGAAATTGAAAACGTAGTAAAATGACAACCTAAGGAATGGTTATGGTCAAGTTTCGATAAGTCGCACAAGTAAAATAGTCATCCGAATTGAAAGTAATTGAAGGAATACTTTTGTGTTGTAATCTTCGTGCGATAAAATAGCGTTAACTACACTTTTTAGAACAATCATCCCATTCTTTTCCGCCGTAGTTTTTATGCGCACAAGTATTTTAATACCTCTTTCGATGGTATTGTCCAGCATGAATGTTTCGGGACGTACACTAAGATGCCAACTAATTCCATACCGAGGGGTTTATGCATCTTTGTTGTTGGAACACTTAAATACCCTTCAGTTTCTCTTTCTACTCGTCTCTCATCCTTATCGGCGATAAGAAGTAGATGACCTTGATAATCTGGCAATTTTTCCACCTTTCTCATAATCTGAGTCAGCATTAGCTGCAATACAATTTCAGTGAGCATCCAGCGATACTAACAATCTACAAAAACTACCCTCTCTCTCCACGATACATATAAAGTCTCTTATTTCGTTTTATTTATCACTCCAAGCACATTTTTTATTTCCAGCATTTAAAGATAGGAGTTAGGGTTTATTTAAAATCATTACTCTCTTAGTTTTATTTGCATCCCTTCTTCAAACCAGGTGTCCAAATTGCATGATTTCTATTGCAATCAACAAATTGGCGAATTCACGTGGATGTTCACAATGACAGAAGGCATGATTTCATCTCTTATTTGTTAAATTTGAGTACTCTCCTCTACCCCAAAGCCGAATTTGGTTTACACTAATTTCAAAATTATATCATGAATCTAAACCCACCAGTGTACCTATTTAATGAGTAATTAAGCGTCATATTATGACTTCAAAATTTGTTTCAATTATTCCAAAAAGTTGTATTTTGCACCAAGGACATTCGTGCCTTACTAGTTAACACAAATTCTTGGGCCGTCGGTTACCTTCACTTGTTATTGAAGTGATAAGACAAGAATTTCTGTTTTCAATAGCAGACTATTATTATAACCCACAGCACGGCAAAATCATTACAATTTATACTTTGAGAAAGTATTTGAAACCGATTAGCTTAAAATCCGACAAATATCAGAGTGGAGATGGGAGTCGAAAAGATGTTGAGAATAAGTCAGTGTATCAAAGATTCCTACAGTATTTAACTTCCGGATTTGGGTTATTACAACACTTTAATGCTCCAAAACTCAAATTTCATGAGTTACTGAAATACTGCGTAACTTCTTATTTATGATATCAGTAGCTTATTGATCGTTTGTTTAATTATAGTGGTCAGTTTTGCAGCCTCAGCTCAATTTTCTTCCGAAGGTTGAAAAAATGATAATGATAATAACGTGACACTAAGCAAGTTAGGTGATCTTGACATTAGCAGAGCTGAGATAACTAACATTTGCATTCTTTATTTTGCTCATTAAAAACTTACAAATCACAATTTTTAATTAAAATACTGTCCTTGGCACAATCAGTGTAATAGTATTTAGGGCCAATAGATAATTTTATAAAGAAATATTTTTATTACTCTTTTTCTAAAAATAGCTGCTGGAAGTGCTGATAAAAACGGCTCGCACGTCAGCTTTGACATGAAGTAAGACATTTCACTTGCGGGAGAAAGAATAAACAGAGTAGATGCGAAAGGTGGGTAGGGACAATTGTTGTTTGAGAAGCAAATCGAAATAAAGTCATATCGTTGGGGACATTCGAATTGAAAATTGTTTACAGATAAATAACAGCCTTGGTTTTTCCAATAATGAAACCATAGCCGATTTAGGCAAATTAAAAATAGTTTAGTGGTAATTTTAATCATAAATTCGGTGCTATTAATCATCAGCTCCTTGAACTACCGCTTCGGCTTTCTAAATAAATATGCTAAGAGTTGTATCGACCCGCGACTACCATCAAAGTCAATAAAAATCGGTGAGCAACAGTTACCATTAGTTAAAAATGGAGGTATCGAAGTAACCAATTTGATTATCGTAGACGAACGTTCGAAGCCCTAAATGACCACCTCCACCGATTTATTCGGAGCAAGCGGTAAAAGACCGAATGTGAGTTTCAAAATAATTAGAATTAGAACAAATTAAATTGTTTCAATCAAAACAACACATTTCAAAACTTTGGTCATAGTATATGAATAAATAGTTTTGATTAATATCCTTTAAATATTAATTAAGTTTAACCAAGTTACGACTCATAAGTAGCATGGGAGCACAACTTTATAGCAAAGTTATGATTCGCAAAGCAAATTGCATTAACATTAATTAATTAAATTAAAGAGATATATTGGATATCAATTTGATTATAATTTTTTTATTATTTCAGATAGATAAAATATTTACAGGTAAAATGCATTAATTATAAATTCACGGTCTGATGCATAGATCACGCTTTCGACGGTTGTTCGATCGGAAATTGAGAGCCTTGTGGGATGTTTCATCCCATTACACGCTGACATCAACAAAGCCAGCATTCAAATCCTGCATATTTTAGCTATTTTAAAATGCAGAAAATGTTTTTGCATGAATAAAAACCAATTTCATTAGCAATTTGACCAAGTAACTAATATCTGATGAGTAAATTCTCACGCTTCTGGTGTTACAAACCTCGTACAAATTTAAGGCTGCCAGTCTCACTGAACGCAAGGGTATTCATTTTTTATGAAGTTATTGTGAGAAATGGGAAGATATCTTAATGAATATCCTATTTGATAGTGTATCTACTTCTTTGTTGAAAGCAAAAATTAATTAAAATCAAGAGAAAATTATCACAATTTCATTGTAACATGAATCTCCTCTCTTTTAAACAACCTGACTCATTATAAGCATTTATCATTGTCAAATTTTTCTTCACAAACATTATTACTTTTGTCACTTTGGTTGTGTTTCGTGAATTTCGAAAAAAGATATTATGCCTTTACAGACCACACACACTTTACTGCGACATGCATCGCATGTTTGGCAACTGGGGAGGCTGTAGCAATACTTTTGGGGACTTTGTTCTTTTCGTCAGCAAATTCTGGCTAGCATAAACATTTTATGCACCAGATCACAACACTAGGGTTAATCTCCCTGCAGAAACTTTGCAGATCAGCGTAAAATGGACTAAGCAGGTGGGCAATAATTGATCTGCTGCGGGTGAGGCCATAGATTTTAAATGCTCAACAGCTCAACCGTGGTTTAATGCTGATGCTTGTATCACAACTCTTCGTGTTGCCACTAAACGGAAGAAATAAATAATGAAAGAATGAATAAAATTATAATTATTATATGCTCATTTTTAAATTTATTATTTTTTTTACTTTATTAATGGGATTATTCTTCAAATATAAATTTATTTAGGATACATAACTGATTTATATCATCTTAATTTGCGTTTTAAAGACTGGTTCAAACTCCTCTGATAACAGAAGAATGACTGTATTTGGAACAGACCACGTTTTATAACTGGAGGAAATTGATAAAGTGCGTAAAGACAGGGATGGGAATCAGACATATAACCAGGTGAAGAAGTGAATCACGAGAGATAAGGTCACGTCACTAAGATGAAATTTAATCAAGATGTCTTCAAGCACTCGTTCGAAGTCTTCATCATATGCTTCAGCCACCTTAAACTTTAGTTTCTATTATAAATTTATTATTGTAGAAAAATTAATGTCTTTGTCATCATATCAAGACCAATTAGTAATCAATGGCTTGCACTCCAAAATTAATTTAACTTTAATGACTAATCGTTTAAAATGGAGTTTAAATCCATCTAATATATGAAAGGTCAATGACGAAAACCCATAGATAAAAGTTTAAGAACAGAGTGAGTCTTGCTGGCATAGGTTTATTTGATCAGGGAAGCACACTAACTGAGTAATTTTTGATTCAGGCTCACATGAAGCAACAGCAAGACGATCCACTTGCATTTGGCTCCTATAAAAAGAAGAAAACCATTTTCTTTAAATTTATTCATATTGGTGTTTTCATTCAAATTCAAGCAATTAATTGCCCAATGATATGATTTCATTTGGGAATGAGAGATACTTTCCAGCGATTTTTCCCTGCATAGGTACACGAATTAAAAGATTAAAGACAATAGCTGCCCTTGTCATTTAGTTATATTTTATTATTAAAATTTGAAAATAGAGCGAGAATGAGAAATAACTGTACTTGCAATGTTGACAATAAATTGAGAAAAAAATAAATAATAACAATGATTTTAGGCTAAAAATGTGAGACAATGGGTTAATTGTAAAAATGCCACAAAATTCGGTGGAAATTTTGAGACTTTTAACAAAAAAAATGTCACATTAATTTTCATGTCTGTATACCGGGCAATTTTATTCCTGCCATATCTCCCTGTTTGGCAAAGCAATTTGACATTTTCCGGGCGTATTTGACATTGCTGTACCTTTTGTCAGTGAAAAAGTTGGAATTTGAACTAATATTAAGTAAAGTAAGTGTTTTACGTATTTCTCCTCGATAATTAACGCCGATAGGGCAGTAAATTATGAAGCTTAACAATAGCTAGAAAGGTTCAAACCACTTTTCAGGGGTCCGAATAGTAAAAGTAGGGCTAATTGAGATTGAGAGCCAACCTCCTATTACGACTTATCCACTAGAGTACTAAAACGAGTAAAAAAGACGCGACTTTTCTTTAATATTGCGATAAGGTTGATCATAGAGCTAAGTGAGGGGTCTGCATAATGAAGTATTCTGGATGATCTTACTTTTACTATCGAGAGATTTCACATTTAGGCCATATTGAAAAACTTGCCAAATTCTCTTACGAAGCTCTTTTGAGTCCCCAGATGTGATTATGAGTTAGAAAGATACTAGTTAATCTTCCCCAGACTTGGGATAAGATACCTATTTGATTTTGGATGTTGTGTTAACAGCGTATCTTGGAGTAACCGTATCTCTGTCTTATCTTTCCTTCTCTAACTTTGTTTATTAGACATATTTTCTTGCTACAGAAGCTTAAATTCCTAGGATTACAATAGTGCAGAAGGAACTCTACTTTTCAAAAAGACACGAATGACTCAATATCTTGTATCAATAAGTAATTATCTAAACTTACAGGTGGTGGAGGTATCGTAATGCCCAAAGCTTTGGCAGCAGCTACATGGAAGACCTCATTGACCTCCTTCTGGTTCCCCTTTGAAGAGACTTCGTAGTAAATATAGCCATTCTGAGTGGCGAAGTTGCGGGCGGTCTCAGTTTGAATCACACGTTTCAAATCCGTTTTACAACCTACCAGCATTTTGGTTGCGCTCACTGGCAAACCGGAACTGATTTTATTGATCCACCCTTGAAGTCCGTTAAAAGATGCCTCACTGTAACAGAAGGAGATTCCAAATTAACTAAGGAAGGACCTACATAATTGCAAGTTTCATAACGTCAAGATCATTGGTTTTAATCCCGATCATTTAGGGATAATTTTATTCTAAATTAAACATTTAAAGCAAATTTATATATCAAGTGAATAGAATATTTACTTAAAAATCAAATATGAGTATTCTTATATCTCCCATCACATGCCATTTAATTCCCTTTCCTGTTTTACTTTAATCGGATATGAGAAATACCATATAAGGAATATTTCAATTTAAAAGTTATTAAAGGGATTATAAATTATAGACATTAAAGCATTGAAGGTTACGAATGAAGACCTAGATGCAGCGCGACTTCACTAACTCACATTTTAGTACCCTACAACTGTCTAGATAGACAAATTAGGAATGCCTAATCGAAGAAGAGGATAGCTGTTTCTCACTAGGAGTTTATTATGTAACCTTACTCCAGAGGCCTGGATGTCATGTCATTGACATGAGTTCGTCAATTGAATGCCGATGTAAACTTCCAGCATTTATTTTAAGTGGAGAAAAGGTACATAAGCGATTAGGTTAACCAAACTACTTCACGAGATTTGAACTCATATGTTGATATTTCCTATAACCCTCAAGTTCCATCTTGAGCAGTGAAAATAATTCCAGTGGCGTCTTATTTTGCTACATTTGCACCCTTTGTTGGATAATATTAGCCAAAACTATATTGACCAAACAGTTGGCATGAAATGGAATTAAATCTGTGAACTTTGATGTATCAAATTTGCCTGCTGATCGCCATACAGCAGAGCCGCTGTTTTTATCATCCCCCCTCCACCCCGTTTTAGCTGTTTCCTGCTTTAACGGTGTATTAATCTCATCCAACGTATGAGGCAGAATAGAGAGGGAATGTATGATATTTTAAATAATTCAGCAAAAATATAAGATTTTTGTATTCTGAATTGTCTTTCGATCCTTAAAGTGCTCTATAAAATGTTTGAAATAAAATCATATTAAACACCAGCTCATAAATCGAATGGAATATCAGAATTATATAACACAGGGGAACATACAAATAATAATATCTGTATGGATGTAAGAAGCTGCTTGTCATATTTATTAAGGGATTCGTTACTTCCCTACAGAAGGGTGGGAACGATGTCACTATATGGCCAATAGGAACCTTGATTGACCTTTTTCGCACGAATAAGAATGCATGTGAGTGAATAAAAAGCAAATGATTGATGAATTGATTATTCTTGCGAAAATGACGACGAGTGCACTAAGGGTAAAATAAGGATTAAATTCATCACGGTGTTAAGCATTCAAATTCATTTACTGAATATACCTGATTTAAACTACAAGTGCAACCGCCTGGATTGATTTAAACAAATGAAACAAACAATAAGTAAAAATCCTCCTGCTAAGGCTAGTGACGATTCATTGGGTTTCATGCTAGATAAAGGCTTCTGGCGAATTTCAATAAACAATACCATAACTAAGTTGGAGCAGTATTACAAAAAAGGGACTTGAGTAAGTATTATGGGGAGTACTATGAAACTATATCAGATGCTAAATTATATTGATGCAGACTCAGTTTTACTTCCGAGAAATTAATGTTGATTCAAATGCCCACTTGATAAGCTAGCAAAATTCCCCTCTGTTCAGGTCTTCCTCACTAATATTTCCATGAGATTCTCCTTTGTTCTCATTCCCCTTGTGAATTGCCTCAGTTGCTAAGCAAACACAACTCTCTGCTAATTTTACCAACGGCAGTAATAAAACGAAAACACATTATATGTGCACCTGGAGGATTTGATTAGTTAATTTCTTAATGGAAAACTTAGGGGGTACTAGTCGAAATAAATTATATTTTTTGAGAGAATATCTGAATTTGCTGTTCACGAGGGGATCGTGCGGATTAATAATTGATGCTATCTCATCCCGTTAAAATTGGATTTTGCTGGGGATTTGGGTGAGAAACATATTAATGCTCACTTATGCAAATTCAGGAAATTGATTTTTGCTTTGTTAAAAAATGCATAAAATCCTGCCTAAAACACATACATTTTCTAGAAAAAAAATGTGTGTTGCCGATTTCAACTCCTGTATAAGTAGTTACAGAGAAAAGAAGGAGACATTTGGCCAAAAGTCAACATTTTTGATGAATACGATCGCATATAATTTTTTCACGGAAATCTGGCTTCAATTTGCCGAATATCTCTGTCATATCTAACTATTCTAGCTGGAAGCAACTATCGGCACATGGCCTTTAGAAGATGTAAATGCCTCCAGATGGTCTAATCAGCCATTCATTATGACTAGCAGAGCAATAAGGTTTGAATATCACGAACATGAATTTATTCTGGAAACTAGGGATCAATTTTTGGGTTCGCATTTCGGAACACTGAGCTATGCTCATTTAGTAAGAAATATATTGTATATGCAGAAATGTATTATTTTTGAACCTTTAATACTTTAGTACTTGTTCTCATTTCCGTTTTGTGAGTGTCTAGTATGTAACAATTTATCCACTCGCCTGATTCCTTATGGTTTAGAGGGTGAATTTGTCTCGTGACACTAAAACGTACTTATCTTTATTTAGCTAATTCTCGTCATGATATCTGAGAGATACATTTGTCAGAGTCTTTTTTATTTTGCAGTTCGTCAACGTTATTCCTTTTTTATCTGTAAACAATTCAAACAGGATGTTTCAGTTATTACCGTTATGAGTCATCTTAAATATGATTAAAAAATGCTTCCGAGAGTGTACTTTATCTGGAAAAATTATTTCAAATTCCGGATGCACTCCTTGAGTAAATATCTAATTAGTGTAGCTGACATGAAGCTGACAAAATAGGCAGAATGCGGACGTATATCGCTCCTGACAGCGTCTTAGTTATTTGGGGCAAGAATTGTCAACGGTCAGGCGGTGTTTTAATTTCTGGACGTCAATAACATCAACACAACTTGATAGTGCCTTCATTTGTTAATAAGATGTATTAGGTTAACGGCATTCTGTCTTAACCCTCTCTCTTTAGTCTGAGTGAGCTGTAGTCTAGTGATATCTAATGAGCAGATATATCATTGCTGCAGAAATTGAACCTCCTAGCATTGCAGCAACACAGCAGAGACATGCTTAAAAAGAGAAATAAATTCAAAACTCACTTTGAAACGTCATAACAGAGCATAGCCACCTCAATCCCTGCGTAGACACCTGCTGCCAATGAACTATATTCTGGAGAACCGGGCTGAAATGCAAGTTAAGGAACCAACTTAATGATATTATCGGTTAATTATAAATTTAGGTTAGAAGCGTATTTGTCGAAAACTTTGAATACTAGTCGTGTCACCGGGAGGATAATTTATTTGCTGAAAAATTCCAGTGGATTGGGGTTATGTTCAGTACTGCTTTACGTTTGAGGTCTCTTCTGAGTCGGTTAGCGCTCAGTTAATGCGCGGTAACTGGCAAAACAACAAGACTTACATTATTATTATTGTTATTGTTTTGAACTTTTTATGCTATTTGAGCATGAAACATTACTTTGTGTGACATATCGTTGTGAAATTCTAGGTTTTGTATTTAAGACGTAGGAAATTTAAATTTCCCCGTGATTGAGATGGCTAATGACGAAAATTCTCAAATGTTGCATAATTTATCAATATCAACTCGTTATTTAGCAACTTTATAGGAACAGTTTTGACCAAAGGCACAGTAAAGTTATTTAAAGGAGTAAACTTTGAAATACTTATATTTTTCCAATGCAGGTATTTAAAGATATGGTCATGGAATTGCTGTTACTCTTATTGTACCCAAAATATTTTTGTATTTTCGCGCGTATCTGATGATCACTTCGAATTCATATGCTCCTACAAAAATCAAGTGAATTTGATCATTTTAAATGCAGTAAGATGTGATGAAAAAAAGGTAAGAATAATAAAGACCTTCCTCGTCTAAGTCATGATTGTTTTACCGTGGTGCAATAAAAGTAAGAAAATTTAAGTATGGTTTAAACCCAGATAAATGAATACAAATACACGTATTCCACTTTTTACTCTCTAGTTTGAAGATTGACCAAGTATGAACACGGAAAGGTAGGATATATTAAACAATTAGAGCATTAACTATCACGGTTAAGTAATTACTAATGATGAGGCTAGTAGATGAAAATTAATTTGGAAAGATGGAAAATCTCTCAAACCTATACATCAACACCACCCAACGATCAAAACGGGACTGTAATAAAAATGACAATATTTTTGAGCATAGTTCTCTGAAAAGATTTAGTATTATTTATGTCATATTTTATAACATCCATTAAGTGATGGTCACTAACCGTATAGATCTTTGTGTGCGGTTGTCAATGTACATGTCTGCTAAGTTAGAAGACACGAACCTGATGCTCACCAATGCACATCTATTGATATATGAATGGTCAACCGCATTGGCTAATTTTGATCAAAAAGAGGGATGGTAGAAAGCGCAAGTGATTCTCTTCCTCTCTGTATTCAGATCAGGTGCTTTAGCAATTCCCTTGGATTTGGGAATCTTCTGCATTCTTTAATACTTTACAATTAATTAATGAGCGGTTTCGAAACACTCAATGAATTGGGTGTAAATGCAATAACGATTATCAGAAGAAAAACAACTTTGAGAATTAAAATAATTCTAATCATTACCCTTTTCTTAAAAAAGTGGAGAACAGACTGCCTTAACCTCAAAAAACTTGAAAATTACTTATATTTGTGCTTATCATGCTTTAACCCACCAGGCTGTGATAAATGATTTGATGAATAACCTAATACTGTCGTACTTGAAATACTTATAAATCATATAGACTTGATGAAGACACGAAAACATTAATTGTATGCGCAAAATAAAATTCTTCTAGTAGAGAAGACTAAGAGGTTTAGTTGAAATTGGATGAGTAATCGATAGAGAAAATTGGCTCCTGATAAACCCTACTTTTTAATTTAAACTTCTCTCCCTCCCTCTAATTGTCTTCGCAGTAAATTAGCCTCATATTTCTGCGTCGAGTTAATTATTCTCAATCCAACAGTCAACACTTTCTCTCAGCGCCTATCTCTCTGATTACCTCCATGAAAATCTCACCCAGATGGAGAAGCATTTGTAGACGACTTCGATTTTAAATGTTAAATCATTCCTTTTGCACGAATTCAATCCATTTTATTCATTAAAAAAGAAAAGATAAACTTACCACATCATAAACCGAGAATTGGACCTCAGTTCCGTAGACATTGTCTTTGCCAATGGGCATATTCAGGTAAGTAGTTGTCGTAGTTGTTTTGAACTTCTTTTCCAAAAACCGACTCACAAGTGCCGTTTTTCCGACATCTGTTTGAGTAAATGTTTACTTGCGATAAGTGATATATCTTAGAAAAGTAATTTTATTAAATTCAAGGCTACCTCAAATGTTTATTCCATAAAAATGACAAAAATTAACATCTTCCAGGTGCCGATGTTTAATTATCAATAGTAACATTTAATTTATTATTATAATTATTAGATTTATTTATTGCCATGCCACAATAAAATATGAACACTAAATATATTACATATATTATTTTAAAAATTATTTAAAATATTATGCATGTATATAACTGAAATACTTCCAATATTATTAAATAACATAAACTATCAAAAAAATAAACAGTGCAAATTCATGAAATAAAAACTCTTATTATGATGTTATCTTTGTTAATGGTGCATTAATTTCGCATTTGATTTTTTAAATTTATTACAACAAAAGAGAAAATACAATTAAACGAGAAAGATGTTTCAGAAATTAAACAAAATTAAATTTCATCAAAATTCTTAAAACCTATAAAATTGTAATTTAACTGCAGTCCTTTTCACTCTTATTTTTAACGTAAAACCTCATCTCATTTAAGAAATTTTGGTAAATATTTTACTTGATTAAAACATTGTGTGTAAATTCATACCTTTGTCACCGAACAAGCCGATATTCACGTTCTTCTCTTCTGCCATTTTGTGGTGTTAGAAGTGGCAGTAATCGATGCGTTCTCTTAGGTATATACTTTATATACGCTGGTGTGGCTGTGGTAGTGCTAGTCTGCAGACGTAATCTTAACTCTTGTGCAGCATCGGCATTATCATGCAGGCAGTCATATATTGGCATAAACACACTCTCACATCTGATGTCATGGAAGCATGATTGAGTTGGCACGATAATTGTGGGTGCCAATAGTTGTGGGCTGGATTTATTTATCACTTATGCCCATATGGTAAGATAGTTACTCCCTCCAGTGGAAAATTGCAGTTTCTTGATGTCGTTTAATACATTTCTGAGAGGATAAATCGACTGAGACATCGTTAGTCACCTGAGCAAATTGAATTATGAATCGCTCGATAGGCATAAATTTAGTATGCAATTCGATATGCTCATGCAGCCGGTGATTGTTACGGTCGTCGTTTTTTCCAGAATCACATACTTTTACTGATCTGACGTTCAGTCCGTTCTGCAAATATGTACAATAATATGTTTTCAGTGCAGTAGTGTAGAATTGTACTTTTACCGTTTGTTCTTGATCTTTACTCTTCGAATGCATTTTAATACCTTTAAAATTTTTAAACCTCTTTTGCTTTACGTGCCAGATGTACAGTAATTACTCAGATATAGGTTCAAATCTTACTAACAAGTACTAATGATGCGCAGTAATCACAGAAACAACTGGCACTTCCAAGACCATTTGAAGATTCACATCTTGGGCAGAGGAGTAGCCTGGTGTGAAAAAACTCGCTTTCTCTCTTTCCTTTGTTGAGCAGTATCAATCAGTGCCGTCGATTTTTCCTCTCACAAGAGCATGAGTATGGAATAGATGTCTCCTGACAATAGAGATAGGCCCGCTGTTCACTACCTTAAATTATAAATGAATATTCATCGAACGATTTTCGAAAAACTAAGGTTTTTTTTAGGAAAAGTCTATTGAATCTGTACCTCATTCATTATTACTTATTTCGATTTTTCTGTAACTCTAGTCAGACTCTATCTGCTCAAATGCAAAATTAGATCTTCTTTCTGCTAGTTAGATTTTATAATTCCTTTTAGACAGTTCTCTGCTTGATATCTGGTTGAATAAGGTTTTATCTGCTTGTCTCTACTTTGGCCCTCTCTTATTTCGTGTCCGTAATTACACTGGCAGAAAAATAAACTGGGCTTAATCAAAAGCTGTGTAAGCCGCCAAGTAATTTTTTACTGACGAATTGGAAGTAGGCCAAGTTAGCAACCTTGCCAGCCATTAAGGAAATTATTACCAACACGCGGACAAATGAAAATTCTGAACTTCAGATATACTTAACCACATGGTTCTATCATGCTTGAGAGGTCATAGTCATTATTGGCAAGGTGATCATTTCCCCTCACTTATTATCCTTTCGTACTTCTTGGTTCATTTTTTAATGACCATACTCTTATAGATTCATACGTCCTTTCATCACTTTTTGCCTTATCTACCCTGTCGATTTTACAGGGTATCATGAAGTAACCTTTCATCTGATAATTTGAAAGATCAAATTGGAAAGTTATTATTTCTTTACTCTTGAAGAGTTATCCATTTATAAAACTCCTTGGCCTAGACGACACAATTTTCAGGTTCAACGTCACAGAAAAGAAGTTTACTTACATCGGATGATGAGCGAGGATTAGATTACCTTTCAAACTGAAGCCGAAGAAATTATACAAACGTAAAACTTTCAGGGTTCCGCATAGCCATACAGTTAGAACATAATGCAAAATTATTACTGGTCAACTTGAATCAATAAAATAATCTCATTTACACCAAATAAGGATTACGAGAGGCAGTAGAATATTTTTATTAGATACAGGGTTGTCTGGAAGAGCAGCAAGGTGGCTTTGCAAAAAGCACAAAAGGAAGTCAAGCTAACCAATAAGAAAAAAGGCATGCACGCAAGCACACAAATCGACAAATTAAGTTTATGTTAATCTGAAAATACTGTAAATCAGTAATCGTGACTGTATACATCTAATTTCATTATTTTAACTGCTAAAGCCTGAATTCTTATAATTGCAAGCCACCAAGCACGCCACTACTGAAGCATCGAAAGTATGGAATATAGAAGTACTTATCACCACGTTGATGTTGAGAAGCATGAATTTGAGCTATAAAAAAACCGCCATCGTGGGAAGAAGACTGTTTCTTCCCACTTTAGTACCTCCTACCGTTCATCTCCATACCTTTCATACTTTTTTAGATTTTTATGTTTTTCATTCGGTCTCGCCTAGTCCATAGGATATCCTATAATGACCTCTACTTTAATCCACGCGTCGTACATAATTGTTGTTAAGCTAAAGTTTGACTATTAAGGATACACTGTTACTTATTACTACCCTTAAATAATCGTATACGCAAGACAAGTGATAAGAAGTTACAAGTTACTGGTCCAGAATTGTAATGCTTTATCTTTTATAATCTTGATGACCGGTAAATAGAATACAATTAATTACTGTACTTAAATATCAAAAGTAGCATTACCGTACTTGGCAATTTTTCCCTAGGGCCGCGATTGCAAATTAATACCTAGACGGAAATATCTTGTTGAGAAACTAATGGAATTTTCGTCCATGATTTTATTTTCAAAATGCATAGGGTTTTAAAAGTAATTTCGAGAATAATTAGTCGCAATTATCAACGCAACCAGCGATTAGTTAGCAAAAATTTTAGTCCGCTCAGATAACATAAAGAGATAGGAATAAAAACAACAACCAACTCACCTTCCCTTCGATCCGTCCTTGCTAGTCGATTTTTACAAAATTATGACCTTAAACGGTGGACTGAACTTTCGCAGTGATCGACTTTAACGTACATTGAATATTCTCCACAATTTTTCGACCTGCAATTAATTCATGAAGCACTATTGGATCGATGTTTCTGCATCTAAGTTAGCTTAATCCGAGCTCGGCGGTTGTTCTTATTCTAATATGTGAACTACGGCATAAGCAGAATAGCTGAAAATTGATTCTCTATACAGATCTTAGGCGTTTAAGTGTTCAAGAAAGTACCAGGTAATCAGCACACTATGAAGATGGGAAATTAGTTGTTTAAGTACATAAATAGCATTGGATCATTAAAAAAGCACGTGGTCGATCCAAAGACCGTCAAAAACAATCGTAAAAAACCTCAAGGTCACAAATTCTACAGTGAAGCTCAGAGTGATTTTAAGAAGATAACCGAAAGTGCTTATGCTCATTTTGGATCTCAAATAAAATTCCATATTATGTGTTGCTGTGTTAAACTTTTACGGAAAAAGATTACCTGTACAAATCACTTGAAGGGTACTACTGACCTTTCCTCTTTTCATGGCCTATTGTGGCTACCGGAAACAAAATATCAACTTAAATGGATAATATCTATTCCAGGAAATAAATTTACATATGACAATGCTCTGATTCTCGACAGAACTGATGAGTTGGGCTATTTTGGTAAGTGGAAGTGGGCTGCACCTATTCATGTACGAGGTGATCTAAGTTTAAGACATAAGATGTGACTAGCTAGCAGATAGTTAATGTGCGTGCAACGACCGATCTGATTGGTTGCTGTTCCCCGACGGCGATGCGATCAAAATATGCGCCTGTTCCGAGCTGAGAAATCATCGCATTTTTGCGTAAAATTTCTCGAGTGTTCCAGAATGTTCTGAGAACCGCAATGAATGGCTATGCAAATATGGTTAACCTCACCGGCGCGTTCACATTAGCCCACACACCACCATGACTAATGGATTATGCTTTTTATTGGAATCGGCTCGATTGAACAGAAATGAACCAGACTCCATCTCATCGACTCGCATTTTGTAAATGCCTTCAGAGAACAAATCAGGAAAGATGCACAATGAATGCGAATGACCGCCCACACCGATTGGGTTTGGCCATTTAATAGTACCAGAAATCGAACTTTTCACCAAACAGAATCTGTTACGCTGTCCCCCTCACGCCGTTAGGAAAAGCATCGCTAATTGAGGATTGATTACAATGTTAAATAAACGCATACTTTATTTAAAACATGTGAGCCTGTATTGAGGAAAATTCTTCAAATTGTAGGTGTGAAAGGCATTCAAAACACTGACACACCTAATAGAAACAAAGTCAACCAATCTACTTTATCCCTTCGAGACTCATGATCTCGCTGCATATATTTAAACCGACATGCAGCAATCCAAATTTGGCTATCTGCTTAGTAACATGAGAATGAAAAATTATTTCCAGTTAAACTTAATACTAGCAAATAAAAAAGCTCCACAATTGTCAAAATCTAAACATGCGACAAATTTTCCGAAGAATCAATTCCAGTAAGTAAATTGAACTAAATATTGATGTTATGGTTATCATGCAATAACTTTATGCAAACGTCACCAGCAATCTAAAAGTTCCTGATAGGGGACGAAAAGGGAAGATAAAAATAGCCCTTACCAATCTCAAGACTTTGTTGAATATTCATTCCATACAATCTGCGCAAATAAGAGGCGGACGTTTATACAAATCCTTAAGGAAATGTAGCTGAGAAAAAAGGGGCTTATCGTTAAGTCTGAAAGAGACAGATTTAGAATACGAGAAGACCAAATGAACTTATATATACACACTGACACAGTTACATGACCATGCTTTCTGTTTGGTAAAAGGCAGAAAGTGAAAGACAAGCCAGAAAAGAGAAAAGAGGATGGAGAATAAAAAGATTACAGAAGCAGATTTTATGCGCTGTCCCCCTCCTCCTTCTCCTCACTTGGGGGGACAGCAGCTGACTGTTTAGCATCATCGGATCCAGAAGACTGCTTAATATCACCTGAATTGACTGAACCTCGGAATTCCAGCATCTCAATGACTTGTTGAAGTTGTTTCACAGCATTACGTCGTGATGTTCGAACTTCATCCGAACCATCAACACCAATACCATCTAATTCGAGGATTAGTACATCTAAACTCTCCATCAGTCGCAAAAAATTCTTATCTCCTGGAACACCTGATGCAAAGACAGCAAAAAATGGTTAAAAATAAAAAAATCTGAAGACAATGAATAAAAAGGGAAATAACTTGCCAGTAAATGCATGCACCTCATCAGTTATAGGCTTGGCTTTATCAAGCACTCTGGAAATGCGATCTAAATCCTCATCGCTTTTCTTAGGAACAATCGGTTCAGCTAATGCCTTTTCTGGTTCCCCAGCAGACTTTGACATTGGAATAGTAGTCTTCTGTTCAGAAGCCGAAGTAGAGTTGAATTGAGTGTGATAGTCTTGTACAAGAGACTGTTTTGTTGCCGGCTGTCTGTTAACTGAAATGGGTGTTGATCCGAATCCATTAAGACCACCTCGGAACATTACCTCGGTAGGTCGATAAATGAGATTAGTGATAGGATGTTGCCATTGCGTCCTCTGATTCATATGATCTATAAAATAATAGGTTTGAGTCGTCTCATCCAGACGCATCTCCCATCCTTCAGGAATCGGCTCAACATAAGGAACAGACATGACCGAACACTATAATAAAATATCACGAACGACAAACGCGAAAAATCCTCATATACGCATAGTCGACCAATCAGATTTGACCATCAACATCCTAATTATGTGGTCAAAATTAATTCTCAAAAGCAAATAGATTCATTAACAAAAAATTAATATATCGTGTTGAAAATTAAATTCAATTTTTTTGGTTTATATTGCCGAATGAATAAACTAAATTCAACACTTTATATTCTGACATTTAGAAATATCCAATATTTTTAATTTTTTCTCAATTTTGAGATTGAAATTGTTGTTAGTGATTGGTTTCCCAAATAGTATTAAAATAATCAATTTGTTCTACTGAATGCAGAACACGAACTTCCATGGTAAGAATAGCTAAACAGTGGATGTATATTATTAGGATTTTTTACTGCTTTTGTAACTATTCAGTTACCCTTTTTTGTGGAGTATGGCTCTTCTGTGTTGCAGTACTACAAGAGAATCTAGTTCTGCATTATAATATAGATATAGATATAGTGCAGTTCACTCAGACGCAGAGCGAGAAGGCTGATATATGTGAAGTCACATTATTTATAGGAGAATATTATTAACGGCTGTTCCGATAATGCGAGGGATTTGTCTAGACTAACTATCCAGGTACTTGAGCTAGTATGAACCTGCATATTAATCTGACAGAGACCGCCCGGTTTTTACTGCTTTTTCAAAAGCATCTGGTCTATGTCTTTGATGTTGGGGGTGCCATATCACCTCTTCCGTTGACATAGATCGTTATCCATCTTTTTTTGAGCAGGACTGAGCACGCTAATCACTAGCTCCTGCGACGGCGTTTCATCTCTTGACCTTGAGCCATTAGCTCCTTTGTCGGTTGAGAAGATTTTAGATATGTTCAGGGTCTTGGCATCCAAGCTCCTTTTGAATAGATTTTCAAGTCATTAGCTCAATTCTTTTTCAGTTGCATACATTTTGGGTCGAATTTTCATTTTGCTATGACATTGGGTAGTAGCGACATCTTTGGATGAAATTTGGAGTTTGTCATTTTTGATTCTGCTACTGATCCACTGCATATTTCATTGACTGATAGGTCTGATAGTTTAAGTTCTTCGATCAGTCCAGTCCAAAAGACTTTGCTTTTGGTTTCATTGCTTTGTTTAGGATTCCCCCCGATGCACCTTGAACTGAGATTGAAGGGGGACTTAATGGTGCAATTCTGATTTCCTGCGACATTCTACATGTGATCAGGGGGACATCTGAAGCCATATCAAGTTGAATGCCAATTTCATGGTCATCGATTTTCAGCTGCACGTATTTACGCGTATTGACTCCATTGACCTTAACAGTTTCATTGAACATATTTCCTCATCTTTGAGAGTTAGGGATATTTTCGCTAAAATTACTTTAACAGAAAACTTTCTCTCCTAATGTTTTAAAGCATTTGCAGAATTTTTTCAGGCAGTTTGATTTCACATACCTTCCTCCTCCTGCTAGAATGATTACAAGGATTCTGATTAAACAACTTTTTCCTTGACTGGCAACATGGTTCATTATGACCTCTTTTGCCACAGTGTTGATACACATGTTACTTGGATGGACGCAATTGAGTATTGCGAAGCCATCAAACAGATGGAGGTCGGGAGGATGGATGAATAGGTCATTTTGGAGAATTTGATTGACAACTACGAATTGAATAATTGTTGAACTTTGATTTATCTGCAAGAATTTTGAGTTAAGACCGTGCACTCCATCAGATTCTCGATCTGATGGCATACGGTAATGACATCTGAGAGGTGATATTCTATTCTTCAATTCTTTTGAGCCCGTATCGAAAATCAGCGTCTTCTGAAGACTGGAGACCACGGCCCATATATATTGCACATCTTTCAAAAGTACCTGGACTCTGCGGCTTTATATATCGTGCTTTTTGTTTTCCCAATAAAGCAGATATACTGACCATCAAAACTTATCGAGAAGTTCATTCGATACCGAAATATGATAAATATAGATATAAAGCAGGATTAAAAAACTTGTAGAAGTTACTGCAGGAATAAGCCCTTGAATAATCCTCTGAGAACTCAACTAGCTCAAATAAGTATTGTTATCGTCTAGCAAAATTTTCTAATGTATATGCCCCCAAAGTTAAGCTTGGCTACGCCAAGGATGGAAGAATATAAGTACTACGCGGTGGGATGAGTTTACTGTAATACTTAGTAATCATGAGATCAATAGCAATACGCTGTGAAAATATTGATTGCTTATTGGTGGGGAGGCATCTGCACGCTGTTCGTGATTGCCCGTTGAGCGATCGATTGGTCTTTTCAGAATGTCCTATTGGACAGTCTTGATAGCGTTGAAAACTTCTAACTTCCCAAGCCCATTAGGCGGAGCTTTACAAACTCTTAACTTGAGTAGAAGGAAGGCATCCTGCAGCCACTCTTACGAGCAACTCGCATTCTACGACCTTTGTGCTGACCAGAATTAACCAGGGCAGTTGGTCACTTACACCAGATGTGCGTATTTGGGCGTTGATCTCGTGACGTCTACTTGACAGACTGCGTCAATATAATGGTTATAAATAATGAGAAATAGGAAAAAAAGTGGTTCATACACATCTGCAAATTTTCCTAAATTATAGGAAGATACAGAGGCAGTAAGAAAAGTGAAACAGACAGATCTGTCGAAGATTTACCATAAACGGGACATTTTGGATGCTGAAGTTCATTAACTGCAATCCTCAAGATATTTCGTTATACTTTCCGAGTCCCTATCACTCTCGTCAGGATATATCAATGCATACTTCACTCCATCGGAGAGCTTTGGGATTAGATGCACCCATCATGTTGATCAATAAAATAAAAGGTGCCTTCCTTGCATCTAACCCCAATCTCATCCTGTAAGTAAAGGCACAAAACTTTTACCAAACATTATAAGCTAGCCATCCATACTACGCAACGTTGAATTAATATGACAAACACTGAAAAACCGCATCAAAGGGATTAATCAAAGTGCATTTCCCACTTGTTGATTACGCTCTTATGTAAACAGAATATACTCTAGCTCCCAAATTATTTTTTCGTTATTTCTTTGCACTGCATATTCCCTTCTATTAATGACCGGTAATTTAATACTTATTGCTGTTATACCCACACTTACTATTCGAATAAATTTTAAAGGTTATCAGTGGTAATGGGTGCTACAACTCCAGCGATAATTCTTTAAATAATCCCACTTAACCAAATGCAAAGATTCAAACAACAAAAATTCAGTAAAACAAATACATACTTATATCAACATTGTGGGAAATACAGTTATTATAATATACCATTAAATAGACACAGATAGACAAATAAATCGAGGAAGAACCTATCGAAGAGTACGTTTCTTAGCAGCAGCGGCTCTAGTCCTTTTAACAACAGCTAAGGGCAGGGTGACGTCATTCTCCTTTATGAAGATGGCCAGTGCTTCCTCTAGTCGCTTTAATTGTGACTCATAGGAAGCCCGTTTTGGACCCTCCAAATCAGTTAAGAAACGGTGCATAAATTTGGCATGAAAACGTGCGCATTCCGCTTCTATCACGGCCACTCTTGGAGCCCTCTCGTAGGTGCCATGATCTTTGGCTAATGCTATATAGGCACAGTCTGGACTCATCTCCCTGTGCTTCTCCATTGGATTGTCCTAAAAAAGAAAACACATCGAGGGGTATTCAGAGCATGCTACGATCATGCTATAAGCAACACACCTAAAAACGTCAGTAGATATTCGAGCCTCAATAACAGCTCCCGAATAGTCAATCTTCACTCAGCCAGCAAAATGTTTGACAAAGTGAACGCGCTCGTAAATTTATGTTCTCAGCCACCTCAGACAAGCAAGTGTGAGATTGATGCACATATAAGTTAACTTCTCAACTTTTGAAAATTCCTAAATCTATCATAATGTATTCAATGACATACCGAGGAAAGCTTCCACGGCACCCAACTTAGGCTATTCGTCTATTCATCTGGTGACCAGTGGCTAATATTACCACTAATCATTCCAATTAGTGAATGCGTAAGGATGAGCATCGAACTGGCGAAACTAAGGGTAAATGATATGTTTTGACAAATTTTCAATAAACTCACTTTTATAAATAACAATCGATAGTCCGAACTAAACAGTAACTCTCTAGTTGAGTATCTAAACATGGAGAACAGTAATAAATGATAAAGCTCGATGAACAATGACAGGGAGGCGAAACAATGCTTTGCTGTGCACCGGAAATAGAATATCTGAACCACATCAAATCAACCACCATTAATCGGGTTGTTCATTGTTGGATCAATTCTATACTGCCACATCGGCCATGAAAGTGTAATGGTTCAACATTCTCTGCCCAATCACTACCAAATGCCCGATTTGGTTTAGTCTGCTTCTCTCTCTCTGGGGTACGAATAAAGCTTACTTTATGAAACGTGATGTAGCACTTGCGATCGTCTGTTGAGACCCCACATGTGACCTTGCACTCTTTGCCGTCATACTTGTCGTGATCACCTGTCGAATATCCACCAACGGATTTGGACGACATACCGAGTCTTAAACGAAGTATATATAAATACTCCCCGTTAGCGCATTGACACATTATTGACTATCCACAGCCAATTGTTAGACGTGTCTACTTTTGTCTTCTGCAACATAACCCAACAACTTCAGTGACAACTCTACCTCTTTGATCTACCTGTTCCCCGCTTTCCAGCTTGTTATCAATAAAACCACTGATCGCAACTGTCTTCTCAACTGTGCTGATGTGACAATGGAGATTAGTAGAAGGTATACCCTATTGAATAGCTAAGGGAAAACCAGATATCTTCGTTGGTAGTGCAACCTTTTAAAAATCTCTGACATAGAGACAGGAATGAAGAGAATCGATACTTCCTGGCGGGTTTGCGAAAAGCTCGCTTTTATAAGCACATATGTAATAAACAAATCGATAGATGGCGGTGACCTATGGGCCAGTGCAGATTGACAACTAATGATGGACTTTAGAGAAAGTCTTATCAACGACTGAGTCGCATTCAATTGCCCACTCTGATGACGAGAATTAACCAGTGCAATCGGCCAAACACATCATTAGATGCACATTGATAAAAAGATCTCGTGGTTTCCAAAATAACTGGCAAACGATACAATTGAAAATACGATAAGACAGTAGCGTGAAAATAAATAAATGAAAAACCTAATAGCATCTTAGAGTCGATAGAATAATTAAAATGTTCCGAACTTAAATAATGTTAAGTAACGGATGGACACGTACTCTTGGATCCCAATCGCTGAATATTTTATGGCAAACAAAGCACTGAGTTGCGTCATTTGATAAATCAGGTCTGTAAATGAAACCAGCTTCTGCTAAATTTTTGGGAATACAAATGTCCATAGAACCCGTGTATGGCCAATTTGCAAATGTGGCGAGACGACCAGGAACTAGAGTTGATGGATCATCAAGGAACATCGACATCTGAAAAAAATAGCATTGAAATTAACCGCAAATGCAATAATTGACGGCGATTTCAATCAGGAACAAATTACATCAATATTAGTAGCAAATGTTTTTTTGCACATAAATTCTGAAATTACGAAGCTTTAAACCAATAAAATTTAATTAAATACCTAAACTGCATTGGCAAAGAAATTTCAAACCTTAACTATTGTCGAACTTTCTGATTCGATCTTTCAAAATTTGCCTCGTAACTTCCCATGATTATATCAATATAAATAAACACCGAAGTTCTATTTATTTTACTAATTTTTGTCATTTAAGCATTGATGCTTGCTATCTTTGGTAAAAATAAATTCTATTTATGTTTAATTTAAACATTTTTATCCGCACGTAATAAGCTTTTCTTTTCGCTGTATGCTTTGAATTATAAACACTAATAATAGGCAACTTGCTTTCCATTTCAAATATAGGTAACTAATGAAGTTGCCTATTTAATTTATTTTTGATGTAAGTGGTGTTTGTTATTCTGGGAAATTATTAAGTAATATTGAACTTTTTATTAGTGTTTTTATTCATAAACCACCAATAACAATATCTTAAATGAATCTTCATTCATTATCAATTTACAGTTTAAGATAGGCAAATTTAGACAATTATTAATCTTCGCGTATTTTGTAGATTTAGAATTTCCGCATCAGTCATTCATGGAGAACTATGGTCGACATTAAATTTTCTAGAGAATAATTGATGAAGCAATTTCAAGTTTGGCGAAAATAACTTGAGATAAATTATGATAAAGTCTATTCATTGATAACGAACTGTCCAATACTCGAAGTGGCTGTTGCTCTCTGACCCCATACTAAAATTTTCGATGTGATATATGGTTGATTTTTATTAAATGAGTATTGCCCTTGTTCAATTCCACTTCATCTAACCAGAGAGGAGTATATAGCTTATGGATTCAGATAACAATGGTCAATTGAAATCCTATATGCCATGATTTTGGGCTAACAGCTTCTGGAAACTTTCAGCAAATTCCAAAAATCTTCCGCTAAGAAATGAATTCAAATCTAAATGAATATTTTAGCAGTGACATAAATGCATACTTTCAAATTAATTCAAATAATTTATAGTATTATTTTTGCCTCATTATTAGTGCCAGTTATGCAGATAAGTCAGTTATGTCCAGACTTGTGTTTCACAATAAAGGAAATGAGTTACTTTTCGTAAAGAATGATCATTTACTGTCAAATCAAAGTAAATGAGATTTAAACTGATAAATCACGAACATTTGGGCCAATGGCTTAGAATAAAAGTACAAAAATCACGTTACGGTATGCTACAGTAAAAATATTTGATGGCAAACAATTATCCCTTACTCTTCTTTTTACTTTTAAGTATGAACGATTCTCGTTCCTATTTTCAGGCCAAATCTTAATTTTACCGCTTCTAGAAATTCCAATTTTGGCATTTTACTTCACCTTTCATGTTTAGACCGTTAAATCCTTCTCGGATAGGAAGTCGACAACAAAGCCCCAGAGTCTATGTACTTTTGCGAGATGACTAATCCGCATTGAAGGTAGTCTTACTCTGATCAATATGCTGGTACATACTGGCCTATTTACCCGGACAGTTAGTCTAAACAAGCTACCTACTTCATCGGAACAGTCAATATTTATATTGTCCTATAATTAATCTTGTCAAAATGTTAATAAAGCGACTTTGGAGTAACTACACATCTGTCTTGCCTCCTGTCATTCATTCTAACTCAATTGTAGCCTAGTGGTACCTAGTGGACAGATATACCAGAGCAACTGAACTAGTGTTACAGCATAAAAATGGAATCTGATAATAATATCATTAACAGAGTTCACTTTAAATGAAGTTTGTAATGTTTGAAACGGACACAAGAGTAAAAGAAGAGGCATTGAATATGGGGAACATGGTCCCGCACATGTACCTAGGAGTCAAATAATTAGAGTTGAAGATTAAGTCATTACACAAAGAACTAAGCTTTTAATCAGCAAGCGGGGAATTCAAAGCCCAGAATGCAAATATGGTACCGTTTTTATTCACTTCCCACGCCTGTTTCTTACTTAAACCATTTTGATGCTCTCTTAAACCGATGCTATCCTATCATTAAACTCGTAAAAATAATTTGGCAATGCCATGAGTAGTTTTAATTAAAATCTCCTCATGCCAAAGAAAGTCTTGCATGAATAAAACTCTAAGACAACAAGAAATAGTTGGGTAAAATTTCAATCATTCAAAAAATTTTAATTTTCAACAGCATCTGATACCACATATAAATCAAAATGCAATAAAATATTTACTGTATCTAAGCCTAAATGACAAAACCATTATAACTCACTGAGCCTAACTTAACATTCTATTGTTCTTGCAAAAACTTTTTTCAAAATCATAAGAGGTCAGGTGTTACAATTGAAAATTTTTTTGCAACATAACTTAACATTAAATGTCGAGCAAACCTGCATGCTTTTAGAGAAAAAATACAAGCATAATTTGCCCGAATACCGGTTAAATGATTAAATTTTCATCCCCTTTCGACTTATTCTTTTAAGAAAATTTTACGAATCATACATTTCGTTTTAACATTCTTTCTATACCACCGGATGATTTTAAATTAAATGGATTAATCGATAATTATCCCACACACTAAAGTGGACACGATAGTCTACAGATTGGTAGCAAGATATACGGTTAGTGTGCCAAGTCCGGAGTCACGGGACTGAAGGGCATCGATACACATCCAGTGTGCGAAATAGCCAGTCGCACCGATTAAGTCAGGCTAAATGGGTGACAAAATCTCTGCTTTTCACCTGGGAGACTTCGTGATGCTACACGTCCGTCCAGCGTAAACATTTGAAGAATAATCTTTAAAAGAGCTCGGGATTTATTATTACTAATAACATAGAATGATTAAAAGTACTTAAAGTACTTACAGGTAGTGTACAATAATAGTACTATAATTCAGTGTGTGAATTCGTAAAACATAATTATAGAAATCTTAATTATTCTGGGGCAATATAACTTAAGTGAATCTGGTTAAAGCTATTTAAGATCCTCTTAGATATTGCAAAGTGGAAGTTAAACAATTAAATACAAATCAAAATCCGGTTATTTTAATTTTAAAATTCAAGCAAGTTTATTTCTGATAATTTGGTCGTTCAAACTGATCAAGGTTACATTAGGTGTGGCGGGTATTTAATCCATTTTGAGCACATAATTAATCACATATTTGATGAACAAAGTTAGTTTCGACTCTCACAATCCAGTAGAAGCCAAAGTCAGATAAGACTAGTTTACTCCTATTATAAGACGCTTGATTAGAATAATAAAGATGCAATTGAAAGGACGAATTTGAAAGAATCCTTTCATCAGCGGAGAAACGAAAAATATGTTGGTGCTAAGTAAAATGCTAAATTTTGATCTAGTTCCATAATACTAATTTTCGTAGTATTATAAAGTGATTTCCATTTCTTATTGAAGTTTGAATTACCAAAAGCTGTGAGCTATTCTGCCTTTGCCAATTGCAATTTGACAACTTAGAATTCACACGCTTGTAATATTTAAATCAAATTTAACATTTAAAATGAGAAAACGGATGAAATCATTAATAAAAATGAGAAGAATAAATTTGGAAAAGTTATCTTTTATTCGTTGTCTTCTATAATATCGACACACATATTATTGTGCTTCTCGTCTTGGATTTCTAGAGGGAATAATTCGCTTTCCAAAGGAGCGAAAAGGTCAGTAAAATGCGTCCTTATTAAATGTATGATTTGGGTTAGGTGTTTTTGAGTTTATATCGCTTTCACTATGCAAATTTGATGATGATCGGGAATAATATCAAGTTTGTGGGCAAATTTGTATTTAGAAAGGTTGATGCCAACTTTAGGATTATTAGAAATCGTTATGACAAGTGATTTATTAATTTCCGATATTTATGCAACATTTCTAACTTCGTCTTTCTTGCGAGTCACACTGTTACTGTTTAGGCAGAACAGACCTATGAGTCATCAAGTGGAGCCTAAATTTGTCCTTTTACGCAAGAAATTAATATACAATTATTCTCATAACATTATTGCTATTTAATCACTTGCGAGTTGACAAATAACTTAACGTGTTCGAATTTGATGAAGCTTTACAAGGAATAAAAGAAATCTAAAAGATATAACATCTGATAAAAATATAAAAAGATAAAAGAGAAGATGGGCGACTCTATGAATAGTATTTCATTTGAAGTTTAATGCATGAAATTAAAGAGAAGAAAACTATGTGACGTGACGCTTTGATTATAAGTAAGTAATAAAATTCTACTCATTGATAGTTAATTAATATTGTTTGAAATATCTTTCACTACGTTTGTCTCTCAAAATAATAATAACTGTAGGCCAGAAAGTCCATTATCTTTTAGAGAACTCTATTTTGTAAAATCCTGGGAAACGTATTAGTCATGTTTATACCAGTTTGATAGCATTAATGAACATACCCTTAGAATCGACTCAATTAGGAACAGCATATTAGTTTGTGCAAGATAGTGAAACATGATTGTAAACCAAAGGTAATTGAAAATATCAGGTCGTCAGCGATGTCAAATGAAATTTTGGCTTCAAGATATCTTAAAGTAAATTAACATGTGATTTCCAAACTCCACTATTAAAGTTAGTTCAAATGGAGGCTCATTTAGGATTTACTTTATTTCGGTGTGCACAATTATAACTGGCGAATATTTCGAAATCGTAGAATTTGTATCTTTATCTAAGATTAAAATCCTGTTCTTCTTAAATGAAAATTTAATAAATTGTTTTTATCATTAAATAATTCGAAGTCTAATTCATTAAGGGTAATATACGTGATGACATTTATCTTTAAAAATAGATAAGTAAAAAACATCAATGTGTTGGTTGTGGGATAAGAATAGAAGATCACCAGTTATTGCATAACAAAATTGGGATCACAAGATGGAGAACTGTAAAGAGTAAAATAAATGATTGTATTTTCACGAGAAAGGGTTGAGAAAGAAGAAGGAATAGTGATGGTGATGTTGACAGATGGCGATAAGAGAAACTGTAGTTAGAGAATATTAACTTGCGGACTTGGTTGTGGGGATTGGCCGATAGGTATTGGAGATAAAGACTGAAATTTGTGGTGGAAATCGAGCTAGAACAAAAATTAACTTGGGGATTTATAGGTATAGAGCTGATAAAGACCTCTGAAATGTTTAAAAGATAGAGAGGGGAGAGGGGAGGGGTGGAGAATTTTGCTTGCGTTTACATGCAAATGTATGGCAATTAATAAAATGAAGTTGTAACTGACTATGGCTTGAGGTAAGTATGCGTATTTATGGTGATAAGCGTCTACCGATTGATAGCGGCTGCGGCTATAGGCATACTGTCAAAAAAGCACAATCTCAGACGCCCCAGTAACGGAAAATTACATGAATTTAATTAAAACTTTATCAAGTAACAAATTTTTATAAATTTCAATTTCAATTTATATACCAATGTGTAGGATAGAAGCAAGGTCATAAAAAAACACTTGATGACGAAGACGGAAAAGCCTAGGTGACGGTGGTAAAATTATAGAGGGTAGCGAGACTGATATTCAGCAGAGGTTTCGCTTAATAAAATGAGATAATCAAACTCCCTATCATCGGTCATCGCCGTCGTCAACATGTTATCTTGTAAAATTTCTGATTTCGATTAAACAAAGGTGTTCGTTCAAAGTAGCTGAAAATGTGAACCAAAACCAGTGTGTACCTTGTTGTATGTTGATTGGGTAATGTGGAGTCGAATAAAACACAGTGCAACATTTTTGCTCACAAAGAATAAAAACAAATTTAGCGGGAAATGATTCAGAGACAATTGTAGTATCATACTAATGGTCAAAGGAATTGAATGGGGATAAATGCGCTCAAAATGAGTATAATGAACAAATAGGTAATGGGATTTTATAAAATTACCAGAGTATAGTGTATAAAGGGATGTTTGAAATTTCTTGACAGCAATCTTTTCGATTCGAAAAAATTCCTTCTGTGCATTAGAACGGTTGACGAATAACTAAGAACTTGTTTTTAAAAATGGAATTAGATATTATTATGAGTGAAACAACATTTTACTTATCCATTTTTGAATTCGATAAAATTTCGGACAAATTTTTGAAAGCAAATGAAGTTCAGTTTTTCAGCGAAAACGCGGGGATATAAACTTTTTTGGAATAAATGCCAACATTTCAAATTTGAAATTAAGATTGAAAATGTGATCACTTTTTTCAACAACATCCTCTCTGCTAATGAACCTATTAAAGGAGATTTGAATTCTTGGCTATCTATCAAGTTTTCTTGGTTTACAAAATATTTTAATATCCACTCCAAAAATATGTCAAGTAATATTACCCTATACAAATGAGAATATGAAATAATTCGTTTTGAAATACATTTGTTCCTGACTAATTTTATCGACGAATTTCTGTTGGTGTATTCAAAAATCGGCAAGTTATTTGGGGATCTATATGCGGAAATGAGAAACAGTTTCATTGGTGAAATTGCTGCAAAGTTTACTTGGCCCCCTTAACTCAGCGGAAAACACAAATATTATTCGCAGTAATCGGACTGACCAACCAAACTTCTTATAAATTTATTTGTTATTAAAGATAGTACAACATACATTAATCAGACAAGCGGATGTATGGATGCGGTAAATGTAAATAGTTTTAAGAAGGGGTACGGAGGTTTGGTCCATCGGATTCGGGATAATTACTTCTTCTTTTCTCATTTCGAAGAACATATCCTGCTGCTTTTCAAACGATCTTTTGAAGAGACTCCCTCTAAACCTGTTGTTAACATAAAGAATGATATTCTGATATTTGGCATTTCAATAGCCCTTGTCTTTTAAAAGACTTCAGACAATCAGAAATCGGGTACTTTACCGTTTTTACTCGAACTCACAGAAGGTTGGGATTTATGGTATTTAAGACAGCGATTGACCTTGGTATACTGTTTTAGCAGTGATGGCCCGATCAAATCAAATATTTCCCTGGCGTTCCGATCAGTTGGCCTTATTAATGGCTTTGCGTAATTCTTTTTTTATTTTTAATTCTTTTTCGTTGAAGCTTGGCTGCGAAATTTCCCAGAAAAATCCTCTAAGCTAGCTCTTCACATGTTGTGGCACTAAGATCAGCCTTCCCTCAGCATTGAGGAGACTGACTCATTGAAAATTTTTGATAAACCATATCATTATTTTGAGTGCTGATTGTGATTATATTTTAAGATTGTTTGGTGTTTTGCCTACAATAACTTGCGACTCTGGAAATATTATGAAGCTAACTTTTCGATTAGAGATGTTTCGAAAAGGTAACAATTCCGTTTCTGTATCTCTTTCAGTGCAATTCTACGCTGTTTTATCGATAGTCCATTTCGAATTACATTTAATTAGAATACGAATGAATTCATCTACAGCTCTATTCCGGCACTGAAACTACTGACCATCATGCCCAGGCATGAGCATGCTTAATTTGTCCAATGATCTGATTATCTCGACTCCAATTTAAGGTGGTCAATGCCGGAGTAGATATCTTCCCAAATAAGTCCAGAGGTCAGATTAAAGAGTCAAAATCCTTGCCTGGACTCCTCGTTTAATGGAAATTGTCATAAATTCAAATAAATTCTCACAATTTCAAATCATGTGATGGAGTGTTTATCACTATGAAAACAAATAATAATGTCATTAGAGTAAGAAGGAAATAAAAACCAAAAATGCATTTCAAGGGTTTTAATGTTTGAAAAGTAAAACCTTGCTCATTTTCACCTGCGGTATATAATTTACCTTGTAATATCCCGAAAAATAATTAGTATCAGTTAAATTCTGAGTGTTCGAGTGAGTTCGTGTCCTGTTGGTCACTTTGATTTGTTTGTATTTTCTTATAACCAATAGCAGGGAGTTTAAAATATTAGATGAGAATGATAAAAATTTGATAATCGAAATGACACACTAACAAATCAATGCTAGTGTAAATGCATATTAATATTCACTTTAATGCAAAATCTACAGAAAATGTCTGCAGTTTGTTGAATTTTAATTAAATTAGACTGTGTCATAGAAGAGTGGAGCAGAAGGACCTAATAAAACTTGGTAATTTTGAATTCTAAAGCTCTGATCGGCAGAGAGAAAAGTGTCTGTTGGAGACTGATCATCGCTTGCATGTATCTCTTACTACCTCAGATTGATATCTCATTGCGGACTATTTTTTCGTCGTTCCAATTGATGAATTATTGGTGGGAATATTTGTTTCGATTCTTTTAAATATTAGAGAACTCCTGAGACAGGTAAAATTAAATTAATTATTAACATATTTAAGCCACACAAATTTCATTAATCTTGTAGGTCTAAATCACTATGCAGAAGTTGTAATCTTTAATGACTGAAATCGCACATCTCTTTCATTATTCTTCAACGTAAATTCATTTCAAACAGATTGACCAAAATCCGGGTTAAATGGATTTCCTCTGAATTATACAACCTAAAATAAAGTTCGAAATTTTTTATTTAAGGAATATTATTGTATATTTTTCCAAAATATTAACATTTTGGATTTTCAAAGTTTATTAATTTTGTTTAAATGTAGTTTTCATATACACAATTAATTTTTCAAATTGCTCTTAATATATGAAGCGCCATTTTTATCGGCGGTATTTAACAGCTGATGTCGGAGATGAAATAATTAGATTATGTCATAAGACTTGATAATAAAGAGGTGAATTTAGACTTATGATAGTTGTTCTGGAATTTCAATTTTGGGAGCCGGTTTATGACAGATTTAGGCGGCAGATTATTTTCCTTAACTGAAATCACAAATTCGATTTGTATTCTTGAAATTATGTATAATAATAAAATTTCAATTAAACGCTGCATTCATTTGAATACAAATGACATTACAGAGTCGTAATTTATACAATTTCAATCTATTTTGCGTATTTCAAAGCTTTTGAATCTGCTGTATAAACTATAGTTAAATAAACGATTTAATGTGCCCAAGCAGGCAAATTTTTAAACCAGTTTCTGTAAAGTTATGGAGAAGAATGCTGGATTTCTAGCTCTTCATTATTTTGGAGTCGAAACACTCAGACTAAGCAAATTTTCACTTTTAAGGCCATTTTTGTGTCAATGAAAATATCGGCGGAGCACAGGAACTAAAAAATATGAAAATGACACGTTTATTTCATCTAAGCTTATCGAATTGCTATTATCTAGTGCGGTTTCCTACTCGAAGCGGAAATTTTTGTTTCAATATCTTTTCTGACCGGCATCGAAAAAAAACATTATTGAGAATTGAAAATAATCATAATTTGTGATTTATACATCGTTTCCAAAACAGCGTTTCAGAATACATTTCTGGTTAGCATTTCGTTTTATAATTCACAGGAGGGCACTGTGGAAAGCAAGTGAAATTGGATGGGTAGAGTTCAGTAATTGGTATGAGGAGAGAAGCTAAAAGAAAGCGTCAGAAGAATTATTTTATTTGATTTTAAGTTTTGGATGTAGAATATCCACTTCGTGGACCGTTCACTGCTGCACTTTCCCAATTTCATCATTTGTAATTCGTTCCCTAATCGAACCAATCTTGGTAATATATGCCACTTACTATTTCTTGATACAACTGACCGCATACGTTTATTCTGACTGAGGCATAATTTTCCAGTTTTATTTTAGACATTATATTTCTAGTCACAAAATCTCTTATTTCTTCTGTTTATAAAGTGCAGATTCTACTATTTAGGCAAAAACGAGTCATTTCTGTCTTGCCATACTTTTCTAAGCATAATGGTTCTTTGATTCACTTTGTGTTTTTATCGGAGTTGCGATAAAATGGTCCCATAATGTCATACGACCAGGTTATACAGCAGTGGAGTTAAATTCGTGATTCGTGGTTCGGATACCTCCTCTAGGGGTCAATTTGTGGCCTGCAAATTGCATTTCCTGCCACAAAACAACCCTAAACTAGAAAATTTGAATCACTTTTGCAAACTCCTAAAATTGTATCCTTTAAAATGGAACTGCATTACAACTTTCGCCCTTTACAAAGACATTTACTTTAACGGTATTGAAATTTTGAAAACGATAATTTGTTAAAGCTTGGCAACATTTGGCTAGTAATTAGAATTTGTTGTTCTTTTAAGGGATGTACCTGACATTAGGGAAATGCATTATTTCTTGAAGCTTCTAATTAGCTTTTAGGGGAGTCACAAATTCTCGGGTCAATACAAATAGACAAAGTATCTGTTTGGAACAAATGAATATCTAATTGAGCGTCATGAGCTTTAAAATTAAATTTTAATTTTATACAAATTCAACAAAACAGTAGAAAGAAGGGATTTACAGGGCAAGCTAAAGAATGTTGACAACTGTTAGTACACATGCATGTACAATTTTTGGAGTAGAAAGCAGATGGGAATTTCAAAGATTCATGCGTTAAGTCTAGAATGAGAAGAAATAGTTTAGGTTTTGCCCAACATCTACCTTGCTATTCGACATGCCATATCTTATGCCTTCTAATAATTCTCATTATGGCGGCAGGATAGCGGGGGTCGGAGTTAACTGAATGAGGACCTGGAGAGGGAGAGTGTATGCCAGTAGATGCAGGGGTTGTGTGTTATTGAGATGGAATGATGCCAGACACATGTGATTTGAGGAAATTGAACCCTGGCAGCGCTCACTCGAGGGCATTTAAATGGCCTTATCATGCTAATTAAAATAAACCACTTGAAGTTCTGCTTCAGGTCACAGTAGGTCACAAGTGCCGCAGCAACAACCTTAGGACTGAAATAATTAAGTCCACGAACTAATTATTGATGACCTAGATGCAAATTTATATAATATAATAAACTATTGTGTGTTTGACCCAATCATGTGGTTTTTCAATTAGTAATAGCGGCATAAACGTGCGCACAGTCTAAGTTGACAGTTACTTTTTGCAAAAAAGTCTTTCATAATACGTTCTGATGATTTTAAAAGCGTAAATATGCAATTTCGATTCATATATAATCAGTACATTTCGATAATTAATGGAAGAAAATGATTGTTATGAGTTATTAAAATCTGAGTCGACAGAGTTTGAGCATTCTCGGTATAACAATCTAGAATAAGCAGTTAAAAATAAATTTTCGAGAAGCAGTAAGTTTTCGTCATCTAATTTGATTGTTGGGGTTAGAGTAAGCTTTAACAGCAATAAAGTATAACACCAAGAATTGATTAGACCAGGATGCATTGAACAAACCGTAGTGCAGACTCCCAGAGGGATTCATCCTTCAGCCAGCTTTTCCAATCGATGAGGAGGAGCCACTTTGGGACACATGATGTTTGTCCAAGGAGAGCCTGAGGTCACAACAAGGTTGGCAATTTCACACATCACTATGAGGGCAAGATAAATAAATTTTGGTGATTAGCGATGACGTTGAATAGATATTACGGAGATGATGGGATTCATTCTTCAAGGTGAAAGTAGCAAATGACACGAATAGTTGGTCTGAGGATGATGGAGAATTAGGGAGACATGATCATTTTAACTATCCTTTTTCATTTTGTTTAATTATTTTCCTCCCTTATTTACGTTTTGTTGGCTAAAAGAATCTTAAAATAGGAGAAAAAGTTCGGGAATGAGTAAATAGTTGTAATAGTTGTTCTATTAATATACGTGCATATTCCCAAGTTCTATTACGATTACTTTTGTTTTTCGGTATTTTAATTCGGTAAAATTTTTTTGCCTTTGCGATTATTATTTAAATGTTATACCTATTGAAAATAGTTTTATATGCCAATGAACCCGTGGGATAATTCAACGTATGCAAGTAGAAATTGGTCAAATCCAACTTTTTGCCAACCGTAGAAAGCTTTCAGCTAATTCACATCGCTTCAAGCGACATATTTACGTTCATTCACTTAAACTCGACCCATGATCAACTGAAGCCGAACAAAACGTTAGATTCTTGCAAATTTTCAATCGATCTTCTGTATAATAGAAATTTTAGAAATGTTCTCATTGGTAAAATTATATGCATTCAAATTTCAATCTGATCGCTCGGGTTTATAACGCTTTTTATTGATATAAAGAAATGAATTAACTGAAAACTATAATAAGAGTCTCATTTTAGCTATCTCATCTCTGCTCATAATGACACTGTATGTTGGTGAATGGCATGTGAGATCATTCGGTCTTGCCTACCTTTGGAAGAAAAAGTATTCAGAAATGTTCATCGTGATTAAAGACCAGTCAGTGGGCACTGAATAATGTCCAATCCAGTGGACGAATGATGAAATCTAAGTTTTACGATGTGAATTACCCACATAGTACATATTTTACAATGAAGTAGTACATTTTGATACCTTGACATTACTCTCAGCTTATTTTGATCCGCATCTCTTCAACCTTTACAAGACCATCTGTCAATCGATTCCCACAATTAAAAATTTTAATTTTTGTAATTCTCTGGGTAATAATTACAATACACAGCATCAAAACATAAACACCAGCAAATTACACGGCTTTAATACCATATTTTAGCAGAATATTTATAAAAATCCATCAGGGCGTCGAATTCTAGTTAAATTCATTAAAATACAAAATGACTGCTATCGAAAGCTTCACCACATTTCGTTTATTTATTTCTTCGTGATTTTATGTAATTATCTTAATTTATTAACGCTGGAATTGAGAAATCTTTCGTTTGTTAAGTTAGAAAGGAGCTGAATGAATGCAATGAAAATGAACTGGCCGTCATGGGGAGGCGAAAACAGCATTTTTAACGCTCTGATGACTCACTCACACGGAATACCTGAATTTGTGGGGAGAGTGCATGAGATGATGAACGAAAATCTTGGGAAGTCAATACGCGACATCTTGCTAAAGATCATCAAATGTCTGAGGGAACAACAATATAGAAGAAATGTTGTTAAGTAAGACTTCGAATAGATACGTTCATACGTTCTTAGATGAGGTCAGTTTATGTGGGCAAAACGACTATTAAACAAGCATCCAGAAGATCAGGAGTACTTTTGGCTTCTCTCCCACCGAAAAATGTCCACTAGGATGATAAAGACAATCCAAGAAATGGTAGATGGTTATGTGTGGGCGGACTCAACTGAAGTTCCAACTGTTATGCATGCGCACGAAGTCTCCAGATGCCTATATGGAGACTCTACAAACCAGTGTTGTTAGGCTGCCTTGGATAGACGGCGTGGCCAATGAAGGAAGACCCTATGTCTTTTAACTAGATTCATCTCCATCCTATAGACGTATTAAAGCCCAGGATTGGATGGATGGCCGAGGATTTTCATCATCATGTCACACCGAACTTATGGCCTCTTAACTCACTTAACTTTAATCCTTTCGATTATTATGTGTGAGGTAGGGCGGAATGGGGCGGAACGTAGTTGAAAGGGAAGTTAATAAGCATCCCCATAGCACCAAATCCTCCCTTATGGAAGTAATAGCCTTAGCAATGAGGGACATCAATAAAGACCACCTGATCCGATCAAAGCTTGTAGTCCGTCGCTTTTGGACTCGAAGTGAATCGGTAATCGAATTCGAAGGTGGATGCATAGAATAAAACCTAGGGTACTATAAGGTTTATTCGTTTGGTTACAATGAAGTTGTGAGCGTCGACCACCAGCAGTTTCATTTTCCGTCATTCTGAAAGTGCGTATGGTATTCTCAGATGTCGTATGTAGTGTAAAGCTTGATTTATTATTTAATCTGAATATTTACAAACAAATTACATTTCTTAGACAAATGGTAAGATATTTATGAGAATGAAATTGTGATTATTCTGCCTACTAAGATCCAGAATAAATATTCCTTCTAAAGGAATTCATCTGGTCTGAAGTTTTACTTCGGAAACACGAGAATTTTTATCGTGCGGAAAGTATTTCTAATCTAAAAAATGTATTAATATAAATTTGGCATAATTCAATTTTGACGAATTATATATTTTAATATAAATTCGCATTGCCCACTTATATTTATACTTCGTAATTTTTTCCGGTTAGAAACGACTCATTTGTTATTTATGATATTTGTAAATATTTAGCAATCTATGATTTTTGCTCCTCTATTCCACCTTCTTCTGCAAGTAAAATAAACGGAGTGGATAAGTTCGATACGCTATGGAAAAGGAATAGGATCAAAAAAGTGGGTCATGAGGTCAGAACTTCAAGAATCTAACTTTATATGGATTGCAACTGCATTGAGTTGTCATGTGAAGCATTCATCATTCTAACTGCGCGATGTTCTTATGATAAAACTGGGAACTTATCCATCGGGTGAATTAATGAAAACGCTGGTTAGGGAAGGTTGGTCGAGTTATTTGTGCCTTCTTAAAATCTAATGTCATGTAAATGAGGTGAGTAACAAATTCATTGCATAGTGATTCATAAAAAATGCACTTAGGGGTGTAATTGATTGAAAAATTTATTAAATACATTAATATTAAATAATTTTGTACGACTACACTCATTTTAGGTGAAATGACCTTTTTTCCTTTATTCGATTTCCCTGTTGTTCGAATTCAAACTGCTCAAATTTTACGTGACTTGCCCAGATTTAAAGACAATTAAAATCCTTTACTTGTCTTCCTTTAAAACAAAGGCAGACATATTAGTGAGACAATTGCTATTATAATGAAAAAATAGCAAGTTGTTTCGCGTGACAACCAAAAAGGGTTTTTTAAACACGCCGTAAACAACAACATCTACTGCATTCAAACACGTATTCATTTATTTTATTAAGTCCACTTATCAAGAATATAATTTAAAAAGAGGATACGTGGCCTTCAAAAAGGTATTTCACCTGATTAAATCAAATTTTTGAGGGTGGTTGACCAAAGACTGTATAACAACAACTGCGTGGCATAGGAATCTTATACTCAAACATACAAAATTTATGAGATCAGGTGGTGATATCATTCCTCTCTTCGGAGTTAGTGAGCTGTGAATTGGCAAAAGCGACGATCTGCATCCTACGTAAACTTTTATTCCAAGAACCGAAATACCAGCGAGATCATGCGATTTAACAGGTTTTAATAGTGCACAGCTCACTTAGGTTCATTCAATTTTTACTCACTTTAAAGGTAATTCTTTCTTTCTCTGTTCAGCTTTTATTTTATTATTTTGATAATGTATTTTCATTATGTTTTTGCAAGTGGTAAAGGTGGTGGAATTCCTTACCGCCTCTATGCCTAAATAGTTCCCAGCAAATTATATTAAGAATTTGAGTCCAAAATCCTCTCCAACAAAATATGCTCGAATTATTCTAAATCAGCTAAAAGTTCGTGATAAAAATTCGCTCACATTTCTGCGTTTGTGAATAAATCTGAAGGAATTTTGAGATAGTATGGACGGATCGTTTTAGCAGAAATTTTTGTCATTGGAAGGATGTACTCATTTCATGTTCTCAACATGCCGTCCTTTCTAACACTTCTATTTGGATGAAAAGTGGAAATGGAAGATATTGAGACCGTAAAAATGTCTTCATATCTAGTAGAAGAGAACTGGATGACATTCTTGGACGTATACCTGGCTGAGGCTGTCGATGATGGTATTTTTTTAATCAAACTTGAGAAGATTGACCCCAGACTACTTTGAATAAGAATCTAGCAAGATAAGATAGAAGATTCTTTTGGAGTGTCCAACAGCATAAAAAATTGTAATCTAATACATGGAAAGTTGTGTGTATAATGAAATCAGCGAAGGTTGCAGAGCTTCCTCCTTTTCCGGTCAGTTTGCTAGGTTTTTCATGGGAGTCCGGCTGTAGTTTAGGGTAACCCAACGCATGTGGAAGCTTTTTTAAGGAAGTGGTGGTATCAGAAGCAGTGCCTGGTTTTAAGTGCACTGATTTTTTATTTATTTGCAGACTTAAATATTTCCGCTTCTCATTGGAATTAATACGGAAGGTATAAAACGTGGGACTTTTGTTTTGTCTTTAACCCAAGTAGTGCCTTTAGGAGTTTTAGTGAATGATTGTAGAGCTGTAGGAAAGGCAGTTGTATAAACCGAAATTAATTAATAGTTAGAAAATTCTTTCTATACTACCGAAATTTCCAAAACGTAATCAAAATTTTAATTAAAAGGACTACATCAGATTGAGGAGATTTCAAAAACCACAAATTAAAGCTTATCGATGTTATACTTTCCTTATAGCTTGAAATGGTAAATATATTTAAGTGGTATTAACTGATGGAAATCAGTTAGCGCGTAAACAATTAACTGTTGAGGAAACTATTTACGAACGGATCATCAATAATTATTCCTGCGTATTTTCGTTCAGAAATATTACTATGACGAACATTCTGATTTTAAATTTACTAATAATATTATTTACCAGCTGCGATAGTAAATATTTAATTTATTTTATTTAAGCATTTATAACTCAGGTACTTGTCAAGTCTTATTGAAAGTAAATCATTTAATGGTTTAGCAAATGGTTTAGAAATGAACTGATTAAATGAAGAAAATCTCATTTATCTCATTTATGTGAAATTGTGATGGGTTTGAAAAGAAACATGATAAGTTGGGGTGATCCGTCCAATTTGTCAAAAGCCGTCTCCTAGTGATAAATATGGAGACCCAAAATATTTTATTATTCAAGAATTACAATACCCGGTAATTATATTTCCTGATCATTTGACTACCTGAGTATAAATTTTTAACATTGAATAGGAAAGGAAATGGCTGAGCCCTGTTAGCTTGAATGCTATTGATAGAGCAGGAGTACGAAGAAGAATTTGGCTATCCACCTGAATGCCATGGGTGCTATTGTCCAATCCGCTTCCTCCATACGATTATCAAATGAATGATTGTATTATTAAATGCGAATATTTTAATATAAGAATATATCTTATTACCCAATGAGACAAGGACGGTAGAGTTTTTTCGTTATTTTTAAATTAACCACTTTTACCTTTGCTAAGCTAAAACAAATTGGCTTTGCTTTTCATTTGCTTTATGGCGCAAACTCTTTTCCCTCTCGAAAGCGCAGTCTGGTTCGTTTTTTGAATTTCAACATTTAGCCTTCATCCTCCTAACCTAAGGAATAATTTTTATTAGTCAAGCGATTTCTTCACTTAAAACTCTACACTTTTATTTACATCGAAGTATTATTATTTGAAAACATATTAGACCTTAACCACAGAAACTATTGATTTCCTTCAAGTTTAAGTTTTCCTTTCAGAATAACATTTTGCACCTATTTATAAGGCAGTAGGTTTCCCTTACTTGAAAGTTAATTAAGCGTAGATGAATTCCTTCGCATAAGAATCCTGATTTTTTTATTTGGGGTTCAACGTGACTTTGAAATATGAAGTCTAATCAATTCATCATATAGAGAATAGAAGGTGAAACGAGGGCAATTTAGAAGACATAAGGAAGCTCGTCGCTGAGAACTTCAATTTAGTGACGAGAGGAGTTAATTTAATATACTGAGAAGGAAGAAATGGCATGCAGACAACTTAACGATGTGTGTGTCTAGATGCAGAAATTCAAAATTTCTCAGACATTGCTTGATTGACTTTTTTACCCATTTTATTCAGACTTTGACCATGATTAAAAATTATAAAATTATTTTCCCTTGCTACGGATTTTAATAATATTAAATATCGTTAAGTCCGAAGTTACTAAGCCTCTCAGACCTTTCTAGCCGACTTATTTCTAATGCTACAGTTAAATTTTAATTGCATCATATTGTTACCATCTTAAAGATAATATTTCTGCCCTGAAGCTGGTAAGATTTTTCTAGGGAACCCTTAAATCTTACCAGGCTCATTAGGAGACGCGTTCTCAAGGCTTTAATTGAGAACAACAGAGGCGCCCTAAAGCTCCTCTTACGAAAAATTCACATTTTACCACCTCTCATATTGACTGGGATTAGCCAGGGTGGTTGGCTGTCCGTGGACGTTAATCCCTGACTTAACACGTTGACCATTCTGTAAAGCTATTTTCAACAATAATTCATTTTATGTAATTAAACAATTAAAAGTTTAAAGTATAATGATCTCTGCTTTGTTAAAATTATGTAAGATGTCTAAGGTCTTGTGAGATCACGTCACTTTTGCGGCCTTCAAAAGAGAGTGAATTGATATCGCAAGACCGACCATCAAAATTTGACAAACGACCAATAAACGCTAGATGTCGAGGATAATAATTTGATCAGTTGTCCAATGGAATAATTATGAAACAGAGAATTGAATATTCTGTAATCCGTATCCAAGATTCAATTGAAGTAACCCTTTTGATGCTTCCTTTTCTAATTCCTCTCTCAGGCCTCAGTGAACTTTTATTCCGACAAGTGTGCAACGTAAATATATCATTGCAAAAGAGAAAAATCTCTAAAATGCAAAATTTTGGGTCGTAAACATGTTAAACTGGTTTTCGCATACGTAATCAGTTTATTCAAAAGTGTACTCCAGTGAGTTCTTCTTTGCTTAAAATGATTATTTAGTTTTTTCTAGCCGGTTCTGGCTGTAGGAGATCGGTATCTCAACCGCCGAATAAAAACCTAATAGAAAACCAAGAACATTGAAGTCGAATAGAAACTCCAGACGAAATATCACGCTGAATTAGTTCCATGACTGTAATTTTGGTCGTTATTTTTATCTGAAATTAATGATTGGCATTCCATTTTTATACATTTAATAGTCTCCTTATTTAAATTGGTGGAAATGGAACAAAAGGTGTTCTATTAGTTATACTGTTTCCCTAATACGACTTAACAGCCGGTTGGAGATTCAGACTACTTAAACAGTTGGTGATCAAAGCATTTTGCTTGATTTTATGAGGGGATGCGATTGTGGAATTATCATTTCTAACTCCCATCAGATCTATCCGAATGACATCAAATTGTTAAATAACGCGTTGTTCTAACTGTTAAATTTAAAAATAATTTTGGCTTAAAACTAATTTATTAATTAATAATTACTTTGTACTAAAGTTAAAGAAATCTTCGATGTGTTAAACTTAGTCGCTAAATGAAGAATGTACTTGTAAATGCAGTTTAGTTTCATAAAACTAGCACATCGTAGTTAGCAGATTTTACTAGAATACACAATATTTTCATTAAATTGCAGTCGACATTAGAAATAAGCATATAATGATTTCATAAAGGGCACTTCATTAACAAAGTTAGGGAGTAAATATTCAAATGGTGCCTCCAGTTTAGTGTAACCTGCTTGGTACCGAAATCAATCTATTCAAGTACGAGTTCATAAATAAATCAGAAATGAGAAAATATGTTTCTTTCACAACAATTAACGGGCTCTAGAAGACCTGAACAGAAGAAGTAACTGATTTAAAGCGCTCAGTTATTTTTATGTAAATAAAACTTTGCAGGAATATACTCTGACATTCGAATTAAATTTGAGCTGTCTCTTGACGTTTTTTTGTTGTTTGTGACTCTACCATGGTGATAACGGTTTCTTTGTTTTCCCGCTTGTCATTTGCAAACTTTATATCATTTTTTGAATGTACTTCTGTCAATACCTCAAAACTTTTCTTTCAAACTTTATATTCAGATTTTGTAATATGCCTATAATTTTGAATTTTCTCAAATTTTACGTAAAATTTCTTCACCGGTGAATTCAATCACATGTAGTTGCTTGATTTAGCTAAAAAAAAATATTTACCCGAATATTAATCAAATATGTTAAAAAAGAAAACAAAAATAGGAATAAAATATATAAAGGTCAATGTTTATAAGCACTTATGATGTTAGTTGAGATGAAGGAGTTCCCTCGTATTTAAAAGAACCAAATTTGTGAACACGATTTTTAATTAGAAACAAAGGTCAGATTCTCACTCAAAAGTTGTATTTGTAGAAATTATCTGAATCAAATTTAAAAGTTTAAAGAGAAAAACGGTCTGAATATTTTAAATTTCAGGAGTTAAAAGCACGATTTTTTCAATTTTAGCCCAAAAAGGTCTTTGTGAATTATCTTAAAACACATTATTATGGGGCTTATAAAAAACTCCTGCGAATACTTCATTTAGTTGTGAAACATATTGAATGTATATTTAATTTATTAATATAAATTAATATTGAATTATTTGAATGAAACACTCTGAATCAATAATGCAGGGACAATTTCGCATCACTTTGTCCACACCGTTTGACAAAATTGGTCTTTGATAATTAAATTTTAAATCACCGCATTTGAAATTGCCGTGAAGATCACGATGGGATTTATATATTCTAATTACTAATAATTATCCCCTTATAATATTAACTAATAATTATGATAGTTTTCAGTAAATAATTTATTTTTTAAAGCTTCTCACTTGTAAGTGGATAAGTTTGCTGAGGGCCTTAAAATCAAAACACTAGTTTTACTGATATTGTCACGCGAAAGTCTCTCATGTAATGTATCTTTTAGGAAGGGCGTGCTTGTAAAAATATATTTGCTATATGTTGTAAAAAATGATGAAACGATGAAGACTTTCCTCCTCATTTGTGTCGTCATCATGGCCATGTGCAAAAACTCCAAGTCCTGTACTTCGAATAGGCGCAACTGTAAAAATTTCCCAGGGAGTATTGAAGAGTGGATGTGAAAGAGTATTATGTGGTATTTGCGCTCTAGAAGAAGTGATAAATTCTTCTAAATTTCTGACAAATGCCTCAATTCACATTGCAATACCCGATGATTCTCAGAGCAAATTTAAATAGTTCAATTTCTGCCCCTCTAAGTGCGTTCCTATTCGTGATATTCGGAGTCTGTAAACCAACCGATTTAATCGAATATTTGATGATGATGATAATAATGTGGTTTTTACATATTTTGAAATTATTTAAAGAAAACTAACCGAAAATGTTACAAACCTAACCGAGCTCTCCAGATTTAATTCAGGTTGAACGCTTATAGGAATAATTTTGATTTGACAGGATAATATATAAAGTATTATTATTATTATTATCATCAAATGTAGTAAATACCTTTTAGCACTTTTCTAAAATTTTGCAAAAGAATGAATATTAATAGTTTGAAACACTTGATTTAATTTGCAATAATTCAAAATACCAAAGATCTGGTGAGTGTAGGTGACTGAAAACTTACGAAGAGCTCTCATTTCAACAATACGCTACTTTTCTCAGGAAAGAGAACACAATAAGTTCCACATTTAAAGCTGACACTTATTAATTAAAAGTACACAAATATTCTAAGTTTCATTCCAAATGATAGCACATTCTTGTTAGGACTCTGACACTGAAAATGAATTTATTGTATTGAGCCTCTTAAAGTAATAAAAAAAGTTTATTACTAGCTTCAAAAGGAGGTAAAATACATTTTTGATTTCCAGTCATCTAGTTTATTGGAAGTTTATTGTTTGTGCAAACCGGACCCTCGGTTTCATTGTCTTAATTTTGTTTAAACTTGCTAAACTGACAAGCACAAACTGAAATGAAACATTTTATTTCGCATTTTGTGCTCCCATCTATACAAGTCTTAATACATAGTCGGTACTAAATGTCAGTTTTTAACTTTAAACAAATTATATTTTTACATTCTACAAGACCAATTTGTTTCTGTTGTGGTTACAAGGAGGTCTTATAAATTTCTTTCTTCCTTTGAAAAGATGTGAACACGAACCCACTCTTTCCACTATTGCCGTTTTAATCAGACTTTAATTCTACTCATATTTCCTCGTGCTTATACAATTGTTTAATTTTCATTTAATCAGTAAAAATAATTAAAATATTATATTACTGACTTAACAAATCGGTAGTTATTTGTGAATCTCATTTGACAGTAAACCAATCTTCTTAAATTGTGACATGATTTTCGGTTTGAGGATCATTTAAACTCATTTAATGGTTGTGAGATATTTTTAACGTATCAATTTTTTGTCTGAATTTGCAAAAACACAATTCAGGAAATTTTAAAAATTTATTTGCTTCTCGATATCACACAATTTCCAAGTGCAAGGGTAGCATTAAAATATCGAATTCATTGATTAATCGAATTTTATTGCTAATATACAGATTATGTAAATGTTATTATTTCTTATTCTTACTAAATTACTGGAGACAAAAATTGTGTAAGTCTTTCATTACAATCCACATGATTAAACTCTGACCCTGGAAAAATATGAAACATTTGTTGGAGTTAGATAACAACCAACGGTTTGCAGTTAACAAATTACGACAACAATAACAGTCACCAATTCGTGGCTGTCTAAATAAGAGCTAACCGCAATTGTGAAGCAGAACACCAAGAGTTGAGTAGACCAAACATGTATTCAAGGAAACCACAATGAGTAACAGAGAGAGGGAGAGAAAGAGG
>CAADRB010000003.1:2036809-2090732 GCA_900708905.1 Hymenolepis diminuta
GCTCTCAGATCTTAACGTATCGTGTCTAACATCTTAAATATTAAACTTTATGTACATTTTATTTGTACTAAAACTTTTTTAGAGCTTCAGACTATTTTCATTTGAGATTAACTCCCATTATTTACAAATATTGCTAATAATTTTACCACGAAAAGCATGTTCAACTTCATTAATAACATTTTATTTTTCTCGGCTGATAACTCAAGTCTGCAGCTATTTTGTACGGAAGTCTTCTTGTAAGTAGAGTACAAAATTCAAATATTCGAAATGAATGATAATTTTGAAGTTGAATATCTCGAAATAGTGCAGAAGGTGATTAACTCCCATCCATTCAAGGATTTCAACTTTATTGCGCCATTAAGCAATTTCGGTTTAGAAAAACAGGACAAAAACTAATTAGATTACGGGAAACTATATTTCTGGAACTCTAGTAATGAAATGGTACCACTAACAAAGTCTTTTAACAGGCAGATTTCAATTGAATTTCTGTTACATCGTAATGTCTTCTAAGGCGGCCCATAGGTCGGAAATGATACGTGTTTCATTCTCATTCGTAAGTTCCATTGCTTAACTCAACTGAACAAGGAGAAAAGCCCAAATACGAGTTCAACACTTAAATACTTCTCTTAGACAAATTAACAGAATGTAATATGCAAAAATATTTAAAATCGAGAATTCTATTTGTTTAGATGGAGGAAAGTCGGTGAAATTTTTACAAATATCTGCCTAGAAGGAGTGCAAGATACCATTTTCACCAAATAAAAGTGGTATTTTTTTTGTAAAGATTAAAGATTTAACGCTTTATATTTGAAGAAAGACTTACGTTCTGAACATCGATTGAGTAGAAACAGTTGTGAGACTGTCTGGAGCTTAATTTTCAGGTCTTAGCAAAGGCAGTCTGAGAACAACTGGAGTAGTGGACTCGCAAAATTTTGTATGGACAACAGGGAAAAACCATTAAAAACATTCTTTTTGTTTTGTGTTAGTAATATAAAAGTAATGTCCAAAGGTTCCGAATATGTCAATCTTTTCTCCTTAAAATAATTCTACCGCACACTGCGCTAAATGAACAGATTTTCATTATTGAAGTTAATGTAATGAAATTTATTTGATCATTAAGCCCTTTCATTTAAAACTAGGATAATAATACTACTAAACATAGTTTAAAATGCGGTTTTTCAGTAGCTAAATAGATCAAGTCTAATCGCAATTGGGATAATTCGTAATTTAAACTGCCTATTCAATTGTTTGGATCCCTTTTTTCGGAGTTCATATTTGCTTAGATGGGAAACATCAGAGTATTATGAATATTAGAGAACGGAAGACGCATTTCCTACAACTTTTTCAATCTTAAAAAAATTTAAAAGCCCAAATTAAATTATTTGACAGGTTATTTTACGTTGGCATATTTGTAATAATTCATTTTGAAAAATTTAAATACTAAAGCTGTTTTTACACATCTGGCTAGATATTTTTTCTTATGAAAAATCAAGAATATTTTCAATTATATTAATGAAATATTAGCTGATATTACTATACTTATATATTTGAAGGAGAATTAAATGAGATCACTTAAGTTGAAATTTGCAATTCTAAGGTGTCTTAAATTCCGCGGTAGTTGTAGGGACCGTTAATTACGCTTTATAAAGTAATGAAAAAAGTTTCAATTTTTAATAAATGGAAGCAAATAAAATCAATAATCATTAAGTGCGGTAAATAATAAGAGAGAGAGGAGCCAAAAGACTTCAAGATTTCAATGTACCGTAGAGTTCTTGTTCAATTAAATTTTGGTTTGGGATTGTTCAGTATTTGCATATTGGGCAGTTTGAGGTTCAAAGGTCATATTTTATTGTTAGTCACATGGGCTGAAGCAAAATGAAGTCTGCATTTCTTAGCAGAGCTGAAATAGGTGCAATTTTTTCAGTTGAAATAATTTTGTCATCTCAATAAATGATTAAATAAATAACTAAATTTGTTTATTATATGTATAAGAATTTTGCATTTAAAACGCAGGGAGCTGTTAATCATCTCAAATTTGTATTAAATTTTTTATTTCAGCTTAAAAAATTGCCACAAGATTACTTTGACTTATATGTGGTTGAGCAAGATGTCAACATCTATCAAAAATGAAGATTTCAATAAGGTTTACATGTCTGCCCAAATTTGGCGATTGACAATTTTCTTCTTTCTCTTTAGGAAATGGGATTCTTTCTGCTTTCCTAAAATACACTTAATTTGTTGTCTTTGAGAATGTCCAAACTGCACTGCATTTTACTACAGTTTATTAATTATTTTGAAATCTTGAAAGCATGAATGCTAAAATGGTGAAAAATTAATTTTCTTTTATATTTAAGTTACTTATTTAAATGATGTTAATTGCTAGAGTTGCAGAATATTTTCTCACAGGTCTGAAATTTGAGAAAAGATTTCAGCAAAGCCTATTTCTAGTTGTTAGCGGTTTTCGTCTCGAATCTAGGACAGGTTTTAAGTAATTTTTGTTTAAATTTACTGCAAATCAATGTTTAAAGTATTATACCTCGAATTTTATTTATTAAAATAGTATCAAGACCAGTCCGTGAAAATAAAATAATCTTCTTAATGAAATCTGTTAAAATATTCCATTATTATTATTAAAAAAGAATTCTTTATTTTTCCGGTTATTTGCATAGCTGCGTTTCAAAAAGGTGTATTTCTATGAAATAACTTAATAAACCCAAATTAGTCGATAATTATCATTTGAGGTTTCAAATCGCAGTAATTACTTCGAACATAAATTATAATTCAAATGGAGTGAAAAAATTCACTGTCAACATTGTTGACAGTTACAACAAGATTACTGTGTCAAGGTCTAAATAATTGGTTATTCCTTTTGAATTGGAAATAGGCCTGTTGAAACTTCAGAATTTTATGTCAAAAAAAGATAAAATAATTTCTTTATAAATATTTCTACAAAATAATGCTGAATTTTTCAGAAGTATCCGCCATCATTAAGGGAGTTGTAATCCTGAAATATATAATGTCGACGGGTATTAACTAGCATTGTGCGTTGAGTATCTAATTGTATTTTAGCAGCCTACAAAGCCTTCCACATTATCAACACCAACGAAAAACAATTCCTGATGCCTGGGGGTGCTCGTTTTCGACTACCTTTGAAACACTCTAAAGATAAATTGTCAAATTTTATGTTACCTTTTATTACTTTAACTAAATCTTGTTAATTATCTCACAAAATGCATAAACAAGAAGTTAATTTTGCAATAAATATTTAGCCCGTTTCTTTTTGGTACCTATTTACCGACTTTCAAAGAACTTTTTACCCGTAAACCATCGTTTAGAGAAAGTTCCACCGTTTTTGAGGGGCCCAAACATAAAACACTCGTCCACAGTTGGATTTAAACGTATTTTAAGTCTCTAATGCCCAAATTGAAAAAAGATTTCACAAGTTTCTAATTTCAAAATTAGTATTTCATGTTTATTTGTACAATAGCCAGCAAATTTCTAGCAACACCTGACGATTAGAAGTGATGTATTGGCGATAAGATCTCTACTATAGTGTCCACAGGCAGTCCCGCTGTGTGACTTCGAGTTCGCACATTGGTATCTAAACAGGTGTCAATCACCACGAGACATGACTGACATCTAACGAAGAAATGTTTTGCATATAAACCTAATTTACTAATTAATAACTTGGGGTGGCTTGCCTGCCACCTCCGAACTGATCCAACGATATGAGTGACTTGACTTACTCCATCTACTCGATCGATGTGGACCCGATAGACCCCAAAGTTATAACAATTTACCAGGCTGAAACAAAACAAAACTATGAATAAATAGAGCAACTTTTAACAGTTTAACTTTCCTGCACAGAAACTATTATTTTAGTTTATCAAAAAAGAAAACGTAATTTGGTTTCACTTGTAGGTATATAAAAAGGGTGTCATAGAAAAAACTATGAAGAATTAGTTATTTAAACTCTAAGTTGAATCAAAAGGAAAATGGGGCTTAATGGAATATGCAAGATCAGCCACTAGAGCTGAAAATTAACAGTAAAAATCGATAATTTTAAAAGTAAAGCACAAGAATTGGGTAGTTAGAAGTTTTACTAAACAAACCACAATGAAGTTTGGAGGGAGTAAGATAGTGAGTAAAGGAGAGAGAGAAGAAGAAGGAGCATAGGAGGTGGAGATTTGGTTTTCGGGTTTGAATAAAAGAGGTTTTTACGTGATTTTAAAGCAGGGGGTAGTAGAGTAAACAGGGGAAATGATTTTGGACATCGTTGCGATGAACTCAAGGTCAGTGCAGGGACAAGTTTGATGCACAGTGATTTATCTCTCAAATATTTGTTTCTTAATTTGAGGTCATACAATTAAATTGAGCAATTAAAATATAAAACTTATGCAGTCAAATGACCGCAATTACTTAAAACTGAAGAAATTTAAAATATTTAAAATATTCACAGTATCAAGCTGTAAATTTCAAGTCATGAAATTAAGAACTTATTAGTAAATGCTCAGTTAATACTCAGCAAATTATCTCAAATCTAGGTGTCGGTCGATTGTCTGAAGGCATATTCAACGTAGGGACAAGAATGGCAATTTTGCATGGATAAGATTAAAACGATGTATTGAAATGTTCCATAGGAATAGAGGCCAATGAATAAGTTTCCTAACATGTACAGACCAAATGCTGACAAGAAGAGGTATGTGCATAATCACGAGATTATTATCAAGTTTTAAATATAAATCTTCTAAATCCACATTTGATGGGAGAAGATCATTTTGGAGCCAATAAACCACGCTACATATGGCGTAGCTAGGCTTCCCATTATCACTTGGAAGCTGGCAGGATTTGGCGGAAAGTGCCAATTTATTGGGAGTTAGTAACTGAAGGTGGTCTGTCATGTTATTTGTGACAGAGAGCCGGTCAGTTTTTAAGGGTACTTAAATTTTGAGTAGCTAATTCATTCAGAAAATATTGAGTGAATTGCCTTCATACTGTCAGTATACTTTCCGCATCTCCAACGATCCAGTTGTAAGATTATCTAAATCGGTAGAAATTGGAGAAAAAATAATATTTTGGCAGTCAAAGTTTTTACGGAACGCCATCATTTTATATTGTCTTTGCTTCCGTTTTATCCACTGGTACACTTAATTTAAAATTTATTTCTTTATTTCATGGAAAATATCTTCTTTCGGAGTACAAAATAAAAGTTCATTTGCGTAAAAATAGAACGGATTTTTTATGATACCAGGAAAATAAAAACTTTCTGTCCCAGATTTATTATACAAAGTTGTATGTTTCACTTTTAATATTTATCAAATATCACATTAAATCGATTTTTAAGAATTATTGGTTTGCTTGTATTCTTGAAAAAAAATTTTTTTTATTGGTTCATTTTAACACCAGAAATTTAATTATGAAGTAATTTTGCATAATTTGAAATGATCTGTCGGCAAATTAAGTTGAGATGAATGATAATTTTCATTTATGAGGAATATTTAAACAAAAATTACCAATATAAATATTAATTAAGTCTCGAATATCCCTATTTATTATTTTTTTATTTTAAAATTTTATGAACATATTTTTAATAGTTTCATATGGTTAAGATCATTAATTTTGAAGCCTTTTCATAGTGTCATAGGAATAGGGTAAAGTATTTGGAAATTTTGCATGAATCTGGAGTGCACGAGTGTATTTTACGCTTAATTCAATTATTAATTTCATAATTATTACAAACCAATTAATAAATTAAGAAAAATTTACAATTTACAAAGCCTTCCTTTCAGACATGAATCTCCAAGTCTACGCCTCCTTAGCTGCACATTTTTTGCTTCTCTTCGGAAAACAGTGCACACAAGTACTGCAATTGGAAATTTTTCTGCACTTCAAGAAATCAACGTGCTGAAAAGGGAGGTGGCAAGTTGAACTTACAAGCGATCAATCAAATCGATGACTGAGTAGTTTTAATCCTTAAAATTGATTAAGGGATGAAGCATTTGTCGAAAAATCTCCGGACTTCGATAATTTATTTCTTGTATGAAAACATAAAATTTAGTGTTATATTATTTTTCATTTATTCTTAAAAGTTAATTCCTGTAATGTAACGCGATGAACAAACGTTCGCTGCATTAAAAAATAATGGCGTTTGAAGAATTGATTTTTTTGGAAATTTGCGCCAATTTATTAGTATTTTCATTTAACTCAACTAAATAAAATTATTGATTATCAGCCAGCTTATGTTACGATAATAGAAACCTCATTATTTTTTAAATTCTTTTAATCTGTATTTTAAAATTACCGATAAATAGAACTCGTTCTTAGAAAAATAAGATTTTCATATTTTTTATAACAACGTTAGTATGTCCTTTTTTGGTCATTCTTGGTTCCGGAAGATGTTCGATGAAGTAATATTCTGGTGAGTGTTCTCCATATAACTGGGGTTCACAAATTTGTCGCTTCAAGAAGTTGAGGAAATAAATGTGAGTTCCTTGTTTTTTTGCTAATCAGCTTCAACTTTAAATATATCAGTTTTCTTCATTCCAATTTATAATTGATATCTTTAAAAAATCTTAACCAACTTTGTGTGAACCTAACCTCAAGCTCATGGACTGACTTTGACTTCAGTTTGATACATATTTCATGCGTAGTTTGATTTGAGAACAGAATATTCTTTTTTCAAACACTCGTTTATTTACCCTTAAATCTCCGACAAATTATGCAAAAATATAATTGACACTTTTGACATCTGATTACCATCCATAAGACTTCCAGTTTGTCTGATCATAACTTTAGCTGACATTAGACTCTCTTGCCTCTATCAACCATCCTATATAATTTTTATTCCAGTGTTTTAGAAAAAAAATGTAAATTAAACGTTTGTTTAATTTTGAAATCACGGCATAAGTTTTAGGCAATAAATTAACAAGTGCCGTAATTTAATATTTACTTCCATTGAACCAGTTTGTCATGTCTGTAGTACAAACAGGTATGTGAAGTTAGCAGCTTAAAACTTCACCATTATCGCCCAATCAAACAGAAGACTTCATTGGCGTCCTGATCACTTTGCCTAGGCTCAATTTTATGAAAGCTTTATCTGGAGCCCTTCATGGAATCTGATGATTCAAACGGCGCTTCATATTTCATTATATTCTTAATGGGTTAATGTCTTGCAGAAAAATATTAAATTGAAATTTCATGTTAGTTTCGGAAAAAAGTGCAATAACATTAAGTTCAGGGCAATAGATCACTACATTGTAATAAATATTAAGGTTTATATTACCTCTTACAATTATTTTGATCGAAAATTTACCCCATCATTTTAAACAATATTAAATTGACAAATTTGTTTATCTAAAGTATAACCAGTGTCCCCCTGAAAAGATATCATCCAAAAAACTAACTCTTAAAAGAAAATTTTTAATATGAATTTCTGTTAAATAATTATTCGTAATAAAATTTAGGTTTCAAATGAAATTGTCTTTTCTAGAAGGCAATTATCTGGCCATTCCATAAATGGATTCTTTTAATAATCTAATTGCTTTCAGTATAAATATAAATCCAATAATTTGATAGGCTTAATAAGATTGCGCTATTAGTTAAATTAGAATAAACAATAATAAAACAAAATTTTTATAAATAAAAGTTATTTATTTGTTAAATTTCGGTCATTTTTTAAAGGTAAGTGAGTTGATTAAAAGACGATAGACGTAGTTATTTAAATAAAGTTTGTGATACTCCGCCTAGATGACTAAGTAATATTTTAACTAAATAGATACTGTTAAATCAATTATTATTTTTAAATCAAATTATGATCCACCCTGTATGAACGCTGCTATCTCAAGACTACAAGCTCTTGAAATTATAGAAGATCAATTTGCCGTTCCAACTATCTCAAGAAGCAATTAACCGAAGTGGTAGGACCAAATTTTCTCGACTAAAAAAACGGTCAAAAAGCACCGAACAAGTTAACAAGCATTTGCTGAAATCCATGGGGCAAATCATGAAATTTCAGTTAGGGAACATGAATAACTCTAATAAATATTAAACAATCTGAACCCCAAAATCAAATAAAGATCAACCGTAGTGCCGTTGTTATCAGTGTCAGTTTGATGCCACCTCTTTAATATTAAATTGAACTTTCTCTTAGCCGGTTTCGATTGGTTTTCAAATTTAAAAATAGCATATTTTTATCACTACTGTGGGCAATACCAATCATACTCGATTGGTAACTAAGGATTGCTCGATAAGGTATATCTTCTATGAAAAGTCGAATATACTACTAATAACTTTCTCCCGTTTGGAGCGGAAAACCTGAGATTTAATTATAAATAATACGCTTTCTCTTGAAACGTTCAAATTACAAGTAGAAATTGATATAATTTTAAGTCTGCTAATAAGTAATATATGATCTTCTTTTATTTTCTTGAACTTTGTGTTTTTTAAAGATAATTGAACCCTTTAAGACCAGTAGAAACAAAAGTACTGATCTTATAATTTATAAAAAATATATATTGTAAAAACATTTATATCATTCATTAAAATGTTTATTTAATTAAAATGGACAAGATGTTACGCCTTTAAGGTGAATGGTAATAAATTTCATTTACACCACGCATCTTTTGATTCCTTCACACTTCACTTCATTGATGTTTTGTCATTAATAGTAGGTAAGGCTCCATCTAAGAATGATGCCAAAGTAAAAATGAAAAGTTAAATCGAGATAGTATCTTCTCCAACTGCATGAATTTGATCAGTGCTCAACAGGAAGGTGACAGAGTCGGTGAGAGAATTTTTTCATTAAGGAAGAACCGAGAGGAAATTATTTCTGTAGTGGTGTGAACTCGAAATGTAGGGGAGATTCAAATTAACTTCACGTATCCTCGGCACATTTATATTAGGATGAAAGTCGGCAGGTGATCCACGAAAAGGGATAACATATTTAAAGAAATAAAGGAACTCCACGTAGGTCTCAGTATTTTTAATACAAATAAATTTGACTTGGCAACGCTCCTGTAATCTGGAAGGACTTTATCTGAATTACTTAAAGTGCAATGAAGTAAGAATCACCGAAACAAAAATTTGTTTTGACAAAAGGACGCACAAACAAGAATCATAATGTATATTTAAGAACAGGCAAAATAAATTTTCTGAAAATTTTTCCAAAATTATTTAAAAATAATATTTTATTTAAATCACTTTCGGTATTTTAATCAAAACAAATGAGCTATTTTGGCATCGCAAACGCATCAAATTATCAATGAAAAATAAATTATTTATGACTCCGATTTTCTCCGATTAGGCCTAGAAATTTGTTGGCAAATTTACTTCAATTCTCCAAGTGCAATCAAACTGGATAATCGTAAGAATAATTGATAAGGTGATAGCTATTATTTGAAATAATTTTTAATTTAGGATAGTGAGATATTACTTTTGCATGGTTGGCTTTGTTTACGGGACAATTTGCGGAAGTAAACAGGAGTAGAACGAACCGTGGAGAGAACATAGTGCAGAAGGAAAGCATATGCTATATGATCCAGTCATGCTGTTTTAATTTGTACTTATGAAAAAATAAAATATTTAAATGCCTCAAGGATTATTTAGAGTTCACTGGAAATGGTAAACATACTCCATATTGTTTGAAATAAGTAACCAATCAGATATTGCGCTGATGGGAGTCAATATTAAATCTCTGAATTTATATACACGATTATATTAAACCAATTATTTATAAAATTAAGTTTTCTCATCAATTGTGACAATTTAAAATATTATATTGACCTCGTTTTATTAGACATCGGCATATTTAAATCAGTATTTGGTGTGGGTTTTAGTTATCACCCAACTTTGTGGAATAAAATACTAACTGTCTGAACAGGTATAAGATAACATAATATGCCAAAAAATGATTTGACAAAACAAATAACTGTGAATCCACATTAATTTAATTTAATCGATGAAGAAAAAGGCATCAGAAAGAGAATTTGATGAAAATTATTCATTTATCATGTACCGAAGTAAAATGTGGATCTCTACTTCTGTTTCTGTCTTCCAGTCAAATTAAGTTCTCTTATTTACACTGAAGAGTGCCTCCAAGGAAAGAATAGTGGTGTCAAGTTATTTATTTTTGATCCATTGTAAAGTAAAAATATAAATATTTTTGCTCAAGTGTCATGCAAGAAGAAACATAAAAACTATCCGGAGGGTGAGAGATAAGACAACAATAAGAGGAAGAGAATGAAACACAGTCATTGGAGTAGATATATCAAATCCAATTTACATTTTAGGTTTCATTTGATTCACTTAATGGGGTGCTGGCTACCTGATCATGTTTTTATGATGCAGATCAATACCGGAGACGTTATATAAACTATTTGAATGGTGGATTTATTATGAGAAATGTACCCGTGAAAAGGTTTTTTGAATATTATCAGTCTGCGACAGTTTTCATGGCGAGACTTACGCCAAAATATCTCATGGAAGTCTTATTATATATGATACCTTAGTTAAGTCATCTCATGAAAAAACACTCTGAACATTACGATTCCTCTAGTTGGTTACCAAGGAGACAAGATCATTGAAATTTTTCTATCGATATGATTTGATTAAATAGAAAATATCGATTTTAAGTTGATATCATCAAATGTATGGCCACTACTTTGAAGCAATATATATTAAACTATATTTCTTAATGTGATTTCTTTATATTTTAGTAAAAATGGGTTAAAATAATTTTTTAATTTGATTAGATACCTTCTTAAGTGAAAAGCATAATTTGTATAAAAGATTTAGAACATATAATATCCCTTTCAATTTTTTGAGATCAACACATTATTGCAGTATTAGTTTGCAAATTTTTAACTAGATCTACTTATTTCCACAGAACTCGTTTTTAAAAAACTCTCCCGACATATTATACTTTTCTCGTGTATCGCGGATACGACAAAACCGTTATCCGGATGTCTCCAAATGAATCAACTGACAAAAAGGAAGAAATAATGCAGAAAGCAATTCGAATAAAACGTAACAATTTTGGAAAATGTAAGTGTCGCGGCCTGATTTTCTAGCTGTGAGAAAGAACTCAATAATTTTTTGTTTGGACTAAAATTATTTCTCGCGCCAGAATAAAGTGCCCCTCATTTTGTCTATTTTTTTGGGCGAAACCATCATAATTATAAATTTAATCACCGATCTTCACTATCGGTGTCTAGACCCGTGATGGTCAGACATGAATTTTAATAAATTTCAGCCGCGTAACCTTTAGAGACAGCGCCTGAACATATATATTCGCTGGAGGGTTTCTAATGTTTGCATTTGTACGCAAAAGTCTAATTACTTGAACGAAAAAGGATGTTCTCGATACACCTCATTATTCTTTAGCGATCTAAGAATTAAATACTTCCAGTAATTGTAATTTTTATGTCAATTGTTCCCTTATCTGATATTCTTACACTTTCTTTTCAAAACTCTAAGTAAAATAAAATTATCAGTATGCAGTAAACTGGAGGAAAATTACCGAATTCCATGAACCAACTAACTTTCTCCTTCCTTCAGCTATTATCTTCTCTCTATTGCTATGTAGGCCATAGTTTAGACAGTAAAATTTAAATTATTTTCATTAATAAAGATATATATTAAATATATCCCAGCACACCTTCTCCATGCTTCAAATAATTTATTTTGAATTCACTTTTATTGAAATTTTTGTATTTGATTGTTTCAACACATGCATTGGCGTAATAGGAAGAAAACTGACGCAGAGTTCAGGTATTTTCTTCCGGCTGAGTAATTCACGGAGGCTGTCTCTAAGCCGCTCATCCTTGTAGTGTGCTGGCGCATGGCGCTACCGACAGCTTGATAGTTAAGGCTACAGGAGCGGTCATTTGCCGTCAAAATCAGCAATATGAGGGCTATTTTTATTTCTGCATGTTCTCTGCTTTTTATGAGGTGCATCAATCATAGTGCCTAAAATTATCCCTTCTAGTATTATAACGGCGTTGCTAATCACCTTCGTTGGGTGGTCCAAAGGTGCAAAAAGCGTCTGAGGACACCTTACGCACTTTTAAAAAAATAGAAAATGAAACTGTTAATGATTAAAACTAAAATTTCTTATAACAAAGCAAATAAGTATAATATTAACCTAGATTTTATTCTATGTACCCTCCTTCAGCTTTTGTCACTGACTCATTTTGAATCCATAAGCAACAGCAAACTTTTATCGGATGGTCTTTATTGATGTCCTCCATTGCTCAGGCTCTTACTTCCACCAGGGAGAATTTGGTGCTATGGGGATGCTTATCAACTTCCTTTTCAATCAAGCTCCCCCACACACGTAATAATGCAGGGGATTAAGGGCTGGTGAGCAATTATGAGGCCATAAGAAGTTTGGTGCGACATAATGATGAAAATTCTCGGTCATTGGTCCAATCCAGGGTTTTGATAGATTTATGGAATGGAGCCGAAAACATAGGGTCTTTCTCCATTGGCCACTTCGTCTATCCAAGACAGCTTAATAGCAATGTTTTGAGGAGTCTTCACATAGACAATTGTATCTGCTTGGACTCCAAGGCCAAGCGGAAAAAATGGAGAAGTCATGATGTACTTATCACTGCTAATAACTTCGTAAAGCACCGTTGTTGCTGGAGACTTCATGCGCATGCATAACAGTTGGGACTTCAGTTAGGTTCGCCCACACATAACCATCTAGCACTCCTTGGATTAGTTTTATAATTCTAGTGAAAGTTTTCCGGTTGGAGAAAAACCGAAGGCACTCCTGATCTTCTGGGTGCTTGCATAAGAGTGGTTTTACACGCATTAAACGATTCTTTGAATTGTTTTTTGTCCACATAAACTAACCTCATCTAAGAACATATGAACGTATGTATCCGAGGTGTCGATGAATAACATTCCTTATATATTACTGTTTCTTCAGACTGGCAAGATGTCATGCATTGACCTCTCCTGATTTTTGTCCTTCATCTCACACTCTCTTCTAACAAACTCAGGTGTTCTGTGTGAGTGAGTCAGCAGAGCGTTGACAATGCGGCCAATTCATCTCCATCATTTTCATTCAGCTCTTTTCTAATTCTGCAAATAAAAAATCTGTCGACTTTTAGAAATCTTGTAGCTTCTAAATTGCTGTGCTTCACTTTTATGGACATAATCACACAGCGTGTCGTTTCATTCCATTAGTAATAGTAGCATCTCCCATGAGATCTTCCGATATAAAAGTATGTTAATTAGTATCAGATTAGTTTAAATTACAGAAATTTAAGTGTCCTCAGTTATCTCAGGCACTCTGTATAAACCAAAATCGGTTAATTCTGTTTCTCAAAATTTCCGTATGTTTCTACTATCACCATTCATTTCAGTATGTTTTGTTGGAGGCAGGATCTCTTAGACATTGGTGGTCTTGTCATAATTATCTTAATGTCTTAATTTTAAAGCCTGCAATCTTAAATGTGCTCTCCCAATATCAATTCAAAGTTTGTTTTACTCTTAATTTCAGCCGTAAATATTGAAGTATTTAGAATTCTGGTTACTTCGACAACAATCTAGAAGCTCACTAAGTATTCCTGGACTAATTTGGACTCTGACCTGGAGATAGAACAGATAGAAATGTCATCTCTTTAAAGGTATTTATTAATTTAATTTAAGGGGGTATGTTTATGGTACTGAAGCCCATCTCATATGAAAGATGTTTAAAAATCTATGCCATACCAATGACAGTTTTAACCCGAAATAACTGTCAGGACAGGAATGATAGGAGAGGTAATTTAATTATTCTGAAACGAATCGTTGGTCATGCGATTTGTTCCTCATTATTCCTTCAATTTGATGCTCAGAAATTAATCTTAGACAGTCTCTTAATTTAAAAGCTCCTTTGAAACCAATGAAGTTATTGAAGACATGTCTACTAATTGCAGCCAGTAAAAGTAGCACGCCAAAGTTTGGAATAACTTCTTCGACAAATAGGCTTTTTCATTTTGGTGATGCATTCTTTCAATTGTCAACTGAAATATCAGAAACCAATAATAAAGCGTACTCCTTTATCGAATTTCTTTCAAATTTCCAGGGATTGTTATTTGTCGCAATCTGAGATAAACCAGTCAACTCGATTTATGATTTTTATATTTGAGGCGAGATAAGAAATGAGAAAACTGTTGCGTGTTTTATATTAATATAACGTATTTTTGTTGGTGCTATTAGTGGTCGAGTTTTTTCGACAGATAATAAATAAACAGTTGAGAAAGTAGGACGATTTAGTTGACCACGCGACTCTATCGAAACAAAATATGTTATGGAATGACCAAAACATCGTTTTGATGAAAAAAATTCTCCTTTAATTCTTTACTGAATTTCACAAAATTGTTTGATTTTAGTGCATTATTATTGTAATACAACCATAAACTCGACAAAATATGGTACAGTTTTATCAAGCAGAAGAACTGGAAGATAAGCCGACACGAATTAAAGGGAGAAGGATCGGGTGGAAGTTGAGAATTAAGTTGGATGGAGTTACAATTTGTTCAGTCGAAATGAATTGGTTTCGAATTCTTTTTTATATCAAAAACAACTCTAAAAATGTACCTGGCACTAACACCCAAACTAGGCCGATTTCAAGAGTTAACCTTTTGCACACTAACTGATGAACTTGAAGTTGTTGTGAGATCGAGGATTATGAAAATACAGGTAACACCAAATGGACTTTAAATTTAAAGGTAGATCATTGCTTCATCTTCCAAAAGTCAATTTTCATTATTGTTTTTCTGGATTTTTGAGTAAATTCTCATTCATGCTATTCAGTAATTAGTGACCCTTTCACTCATAAGTTTTCTAATGGCCGAAGGAGTCAGATGAAAATAACACAGAATGTATATGATGTCAGATTTCTATTTCATAAAATACTATGATTATATATTACGCGTTTCGATATTCATCTCAACTGGAAAACCATTCTTTGCAATATTACTACTAAAAGCAATTACTCACTTGGTACAGCCAATTGAGTTCGATTGTGACTCGATGCCAAAGGTTGAATTGATCATAATTGTTGGGCGACTGTCGATGAGTGGCAATTGATCACATCGTGCCGTAATCTTCATGATGTATATGTTAAAATCCAACTGGTCTAGACCTGAATTAAATGGCTGTACGAAAATATTCGACCTATTTAGGTTTTCCATCCGGTCCCCCTTGCGATTTGTCTTTACTAAACCACATTCTTCGATCTTTGTTGTTAACTTAAAGGACTAGTGATTCCAATTAGGTGTCCCATGCTTTCCTGCTTATTTTTTTCCAGATGCTTAAACGTAACATGTCATTTCACATTTCGTAATTAAAAATAGTTCGCCACTGTACAAACACTTTCTCTTTGACTCTCCTAACTGCCGCTAAAATTAGATCGGTATACTATACGGCGTGCAGGGTACGTACTTATTGTGATCACGTGTCAAAGACCCGACGACGCCCTCTTGTAAATGCATAACATAGACCTCCGACGCGGCTCTACTACACACTTCAGCCTATCCCTCGCCTCTACTGATCTCTGATTCTTTTCTCATTAAATTTTGCTCACCACTTTCTTGTCTTTTACCCATCTTGCTGGGTGTGGATGATCAGTATTAGCAGCAAGGGAATAATTACACATATCCTCTCCACTCAGTAACAGTGGTTTCTGTATCAGTGTAATCAGTAATTCGCTTTATGGGACTCGCTAATTTTTAATTCGTCTCTTTGAATTTGTTGCTTAAAATGGCCAAGGAGTTTGACTGTGACCACAGTTAACAAGAGGCGGAATACCAATAGTTATGTGTAGACCAAGTGCTATTGAACAATGACAGTTAAAACTGGAGATGGGAGAAAAGGAGAAGAGAGGATTTTTTGGGAAATATAATGACTGAGGGAACTTAAACCTGTTATAGATACCATTGTTGACATTAACAAGAACCGAAGTCACCAATTTAGGAGTTACCAAATTGTAGGAACTAATGAGCCAGATCGTGATGATAGAAATTAAGACTAAAACTAACAGCTAACAATGGCAGCAACAGTTTTAGGGCAGAACGCCAAGACCTGACAAGGCCAAAATGCATTGAAAAAACAACAATGAGATGAGAAGGATAGAAGTCAGTCGATGCTAAACGTGTGTACGACTGTGTGTGTATGTCGAAGGGATTATAAAGAAAATTTACACACAAGTCACTTTTGAGTAAGGTAATGGATGCTGGTGTTTGCAAGGGAATTGATAAACGCGTTTAGACCTGATGGATAGGGGTTATGAGTCATAAGGACATAAAGATGGCACTGCGAGGTTGAAAAACCGAAGTACTGCCACAGAGAATGTGAATAGAGTAATTTTGAAAACTGCATAGAGAGTCATTCTTCACTCTTTATGGGCGTGTGAAAAGAGTTATGCGTATCATATGTGTAAAAAGAGGTTAATAATGAGATTTTTTTTCATATAATCTCCCAAAGCTTGATATAATGCTTTTTTGTGCTCCAAAAATTTCTTTATACTTAACTGAAGTCTCAACGCGGTTTGATTATCCATGAAAAGTCCAAAATTACAGTATTTCATTGCGGGAGGACGTCTAAGCATTAAAACTGTAAAGCAGTACAGCAGGATTGAAGAAAAAGGGATCGAGTAGAAGTAAAAATTAAAATCAGGGGGGCAACTGCGTAATACAAAACGTTTATCTTTCTTATCAAATTGTTTGTATTTAATTTTTGAATCTAATCTAATCCTTTCTAAATTATTCCATTATTAAATTTCAGGACTTGGTCTCTACATTCTAAATGAATTCTATTGATTGTGCCATCAGAATAAATGTAATTTAATTTATCTATTTGATTTCTATTAAAAATGCTGAAGTAACTTGCCCTTTTTGAACTCTGACTTGAGCAGGTACTGTTTTAATGATTATGTTGTACATCGTATTGGAGAACTTTGTTAGCTTAAAACGATTTCATCTCAGATACATTTACGACTGGGAAGGAGATATTGGCCACGTAACCAGTCTTCTAATTATTGCTGTCGGATGGAAGTTTGCTTAACTCCCTTCCACATTCGATGGTGTTCGGTGAAATACAAACGGAAATAGATGCAGGTCATAGATGAATGGAATGGTAAAGAAGTCAAACCGAAGAATACGAATATAACATGTACGAAATGGCATGAATTTCTGCACGCCTCCTCTTTCAGGCTTCTTCTGTTTTAAACAATGCATCTTTTTGGTTTAATTTGTTTATATGATCTCTAACTTCATCAACAAATTAATATATTTCATACAAACAATCAAATATGTTCATTACTTAAAATTTACCACTGATTTTGAATGAATTTCAACAATGTAATAAAAACAATAAATAAAACTTATCTTAGGCGAAAACTTTTTAAAATTGGCCGTTTTCGCGTTAGAGAGGAAAATCCAATCATCTAACGACCTTCATGCGAAATTAGCTCAATCGGCAAAATCAAGGATGTGTCTCGAAACCAATATGGAATTCTTATCAGCCGCATTATCTGACACTTATGAAAGAAGAATATTTCGTACACAAATTAAGCAAAAATAGCAATTCTTAAGAGCTTATCAGTGGAATATGACGAAGAACGGCATGCGTGAAAAAGTATTATTATCAGATTTCCTGGAATTGGATGCTCGCTCGAGATAATTTCATTTGCGTTTAGAAAATACGGGGGAAGAAAGCCAAAATCAAAGTAATTAGAAGGAGCAAATAGGATTGCCTAAGAAAAATACGGAAAGAATTTCCTGTAATAAACATTTTTTCATGCAGCAATTATCTTACACAATACAAATATTAAATATTATCTACATCAAATGTTGATTTATTCTTTTGCGAAGAAATTATTATACGCTTTGTGTTAACTATTCAGAAATGTTTTAGTTGTTCTAAAATTAAATGCTTTGAGTAGATTTGTAAGTATATGTGGTAATTTAGGAGAGCATAGTGGATTGTTAGAGGTAAGATGAAATTATGTATTAATTGCCTTTGTTAGATTCATTCTCTTTTCAGGGTCTACTTCGGTCAAATTCGGCCCATCTACTCCAATGGCAGTAGGTAGACGATTACGTTGTTCTCCTTTCCCACCTCAGCAGACTCCAACCACATTCTCCACCATCCGCTATCTGTCGTCTTAGGAATTCCTCTTTTACTCCGTCAGCCCCATACCTGAAATATATATAAAGTTCTTTATATATTTGAGTCCGCAAACCGATTCTGAAAAAGGGAGCTTTATGCTCACCCTTTTATGATTCAATATAACACCTTTAGGTAGCTGCCAACTCTCTTTCAATCCCTCCGGTGTCTTTATGGACCAAACTGGTTCTATCATACGAGGAAATTATATAATGAAGTATTAAAATCGTTCATAGCAATGGTCACAGGTATAGCATAAATCTTATTATGGAAATAAGGCAGGATTAGTGGAAAAACCAAAGAGAAGGTGAAAAGTTAGCAGGGATAAATATTTTTCCCCAATAGGCGAAGCCTGGATCTGACTGTGCCGCATTATATCCTATTGGAAACTCTATACAAAACTAAAATCTCTAATTGAATCCGATTGGATAGGAAAATTTGCACACTTGGTGACAGAAAATAATCATTTACTCTTAAGTTGACGTGCCTTCGACGCCGAAAACCTTGAATCCTTATTCCTAAGATCCCGGATTTACCCCTTTTTGTTCTTTAATTATTTTGTTTTGCGTGTCTGGCCACCCTCTCGATGTTAAATTGTATTTTCTGGATTATCATGAGTAATCGGGTTTATTTCTCGGTTGCGATCTTGTGAAAGCACCCATTTGTAATGCGTCTTTTGTCTCACGGTCATCAGTAATCTGCGTGCCTAATCATCTACCTCACCATCCAATCTTCGTGACTAAGGTGTGGTGTTCTAGACAAATTCTTATTGATTATTAAATGAGTACTTTCCATCTCCTATATTATAAAACTAGTATGTGCGAGTGTGCGCAAGACTACCCTAGATTCATACCTTCAAATATTACCATTAATTCATTCCTGTGTGTTATTCTTTAACTCAATGCATTCTCCGTGTCATTAATTTCTCTGAAATTCCATTTCATTGTTTATTTACTATGTAATTACAATATTATTAATTAAAAGGTGCGAAAATTCAATGAAATTCAATCTGCCCATGGATATATGTCAAATTCTAAAACAGCGGAGCCGTTTTTATAATAAACTCACGTTTTATCATTTCAATTGCTGACCATCCATATCGCTGAGTGAATAATAAAAGACACTGATTTCGTGACCCCAAACTTGACATTTGTATACATCGCTACCGCTCACAGACCAACAGAATAAAGTTTTATTTATGTCCTGTTCTTTAGATTTGCTAAAAAGCAGCGGATAATTTATTTACAAAATAAAATCATGGTTTTGCTGGATAAGTTTCGTTTAAAGACGCTTCAGGTTATTAGTTTTTAAGAAAGACATTCTCAGAACATATCGATTTAGTCGTTTATCTTAAGTGGAATTGTTCTTAAAGTAAGACCAGTGTCAATAATATCTTCCCACTTAAATTAATTAAGATTTATTGGAGTATCCTTATTTCCTCCACAAATGGTTCATCCATTAGGCTGCAATGAAATATGTGTCAAATATTCGTATTTGAATTCAGAGTATGGTTATAAGATGACCCTCACTAATGGAGTGGTGTGTAGACGTGATGATGAAAATGATATTGAGCAGATAATATATAGATAAATTCATTGTTATATATCAGTCATGTCTGATCTTTGATATTCTCTAAGTGGGTCGATAGCTGAATTTTGATCAAATCGTCAACTAATAGTTGACATTTGCTGCATCTAGTATAGCTGTGACCTTTAGTGCCCTAGTTTTTTTCTAAACATTTTGAGAGTTCATATATTCGCTTATTAATTGGGCGCTATTACATATTTAATCATGTAAATAAGGATTTCATGTCGTATCTCCTGAAGCACCCCACTCCAAATTTGCCAAATGTTTGATGCGACCACTCGCAGAGAACTCTCGTATAACCTCAAACCTCGAGCTGTCAGACGCATTGTGACAACCTCTAAAGGAATTAAAAATGATTTTGGACGACCTAAATGGACCAAATAAACTCTCCAATAGAAGCCACATCAACTGCATCCGCACTGGCATGTAGTAGTCATGTGGATAGTCCAAAAGGTTGAGTAGGGGCAGAATATGTGGAACGAGAGAATAGCTAAATATCTTTAATTATTCACACTGAAAATGCTTGGAAATGCCATGCAAATTATAACATAAACCTAGATCAATAAATCTATCTGGTATGATTTATTATTAATTAATTTTGAATTATTAATTTTGAATGATTATCCAAACGAAGACTCTTTGTAACAATTCATAAAAAACGGTTAAGGAAGAATAAAAAGCTCAGAATTTCAAACTTTTGGGGATAACTCTTGAACATGCACTAATAAAAAGCAAACGAAGGAGTGCAAAGAGAATGTACTATTACTTTGAGCTCAAAATGCACCTATTTTCTAGCCTTCAAAGAAGTTGTTGGTGAATAAAGCACTTAAGCTCCCTTTTTAAGTGAAACAATTATCAAAGGGTATATGGTGTTCTTTGCTTGACTTCGGTAAGTTTTAATGTATTCGCGCGTTAATTAAGTGTCAATAGGTTCCAATTTTGCCCACAATGAAGAGTTTTGATATATTCTTACAACTGATGTCGTGATTCCACTGCAACACACGTGATCACAGTATTGACGGTTAAGATTTTTACCTGTAGGTCCACATTTTCAAGTGGACCATGAGGGATCAAAATATGCTCGTAATAAAGTTAGTGCATCAGAATCTTTACTTGATGTTGGGTGGATTGAGTTGTCTATATTTTCAAAAAGGAAAGAATTCATATTGTGAAGTCTTAGCATTTGAGAAATCCGACAAAATGTGTGATTTAGATCTTCTTGGTCTTGTCTCTTATGTATAAGTTTAGCTGATCATTCATTCATAGTAAAACAGGAAAAATTTCCAATTTGATTTGACATCAGTAAACAGTAAGTTCAACAAATGATAAGGAGGGGAAATTGGAAAGGGAAGGACGATGTAAAGGTATCAAAGAGTCTTACTTCATTTGATTCTTGGACTCGAGTTGTATAATTCACTAAACGGGTATTTTAGGCTCCAAAATTTAAATTTCAAGATTTTTTCGTTGGATTGCAGCAAGTGCCTGCCTATGATGTCCATTGCTTAGTGATTGGTATTATTTATTCAAGAAGGAGCAGTCATGCAATTCGATTTTACTTTTTCTTCCAGGTGCCGATAAGACAAATGATTTTACGGAATTTTCCACTTCTTGCAGTTTTAATATAGCAGAGATGAGGTAGCTATAAGTTTTAAGTTAGCACATCTCCGTAAATTGTGCTCAGCTTAAGCTTGTTCTGACTGTCAAAGACCTACTTATCTGAATATCTAATGGGTCACCATATTGAATAAAAGGTTGCTAATTTTATTTCTTTGTGCAGCAGCTAAATCTTTGATGCAGTCCTTCAATAGGAAGTTTAGGAGCACGGCCTCATAAGTCCATTTCTATCCCCGTGGATAAGCTTTCATATGAGTAATAAACCAGTTCTCCCACATTAAATTACAACAGATAAGCCGGAAATAGATAAAAATTATAAGCAAGTTGCGATTAAGTATCTAAAAGCACTAAAATAATAATCCCCATTTTAAAGATGTAAATCCTCATTTCAAAGAAAATAGTGTGAGAAAAACTGCAAAACAGGCGGAAATATTTATAGAATAAAAACGCTCTTATTGAAGAGATCATTGTTCTAAACAGTCAGCAAATTTTGACGACTTTGAACAGATATTTTAAAATTATACACAGGCAAGGATTTTGAAATGTTCATTTATCCTGAATATTCTGACCATATTTAAGGCAGATTCAAGGGTGTTTAAGAACAAATGGTTCAGTTATTTCTAATAGGTTATCACGTAAACAAGATTGATTATCGGTATTGTAAATTAAAAAAAATAATTTTAAATAAATTTTTAACGATGATATTATTTTTTCTAATAAAAATACAATTTTTTTCATTTCATTGTTCAATATGTCATACTATATAGTGACTCTTAGTCCAATAAACAGTCATCTTAGCCAATCAGCGATGTGCAGTATAATTGTTCAGCCAATCACAAAATTCGTTCCAGCTTCAACTTTCGTAGTGATACTTCATGGCAATAAAGAGGCATAAATCTTTGGTTTAAGATTATGTTTTTCTCTGAATATTTCTTCCAATTACAATCACCTTTGTTTTTCAAAATCGAGAGAACGAATGTCAACAGCCTATGAAGCGTCGTGCTTTGGAAAGTGTTTCTGTCTTTCTATTCCTTACAATCTTTCCTGATGCAATATTGATGAGTAATGCACAAGTACTCTTGGATTATCCAAAAGGCAGCCAGTACGGAGAACCTACAGTTTTTGTAATTAAGAGAGTAAAAAATCAGACTTTTGATGAAAGAAATACTCAGCGACTTGGGTTTTGGGCCCCAGTCGGAATGTTTGAACCCCACTATAGAACGGAATTCACAATTCTTATATTACTCGTTCTAAGCTGCCTTATCCTCTTTACTATTCTTGGAAATATTCTTGTTGTTGCCGCTGTCTTTCATGAACGGAGTCTTCACGTAAGATATTCATAAATTTAAAATTTTCTAACTTAAATCAGCTTGCCTTCACTTTGTTTATTGCTTTTTGAAAATTTCTTTCTTCTCAAGAGTGAAAATTTTCAATGATTGTCAAACATTTCCCTCCAGAAAGGCAAAATATTTCATCGTGATTAATTAGAGGAAAAAAGTTCAGTGAAGATTTTTGTTTATTTTTCAATAGTAACAGAAACAGCATTGTATATATGGAAATAATTTTGGTGGAAACTTTACATGCACTGTTTAATGACTGTTAGTTTATGGACATTGCGGTAATTATCCGTATTAATATGCAAATGAGGGAGCATTTAAAGACTCACATTTATGGTTATTCTCTTCAGCTGAGATACAATTAAAGAATATTGAAAAAGTGATTAACTTTTCTCCTATTTTGAATAGAAATTTTTTACTAAATAAATAAAGATATCGCTTAAATCCTCAAACTGGTTTCTTTCCTATCAGAACTTTGATGCAGTAACATTATATTAATACCCTTAATGAAATACTGTTATTCAAAGTTAAAGTTAATTTTGTTTAAATAAGCAAATACAGGGTGATTTAGAATTAACTCCTCCATTTTAAAATGCATTTATATCCATTGTTATACAAACTTCAAACATGGCATGAAGTTTAATGTGCAACTTGAAGTACATCCAAGCATTCACTTCCATTTCCTTAAACCTCACCGTCAACGTCAAATGCTCCTCAACCGTTTTCCAGCCAATTTGCTTAGGAGATTCATGGCTTTGCGATGCCTTGATCGGTATTTAAACACTATAAAGTTCTACTGATTTTTGAAAAAGTTACATTTGATAATCATTCTATAAGATCCAACTCCTTTGTAATCTGCGTAGCTATTTCATAATAAGGGATTTAATGAAAATCGATTTAAATTCTTATTTACAATTTTATAATTGTTGCAATAAATATTGCGAAGTCCGGAAATCAAAAGGGAAGGAGTTTTCAAAATGTTGGAAAACTATTAGAATATATAAGATTTATAAAGAAACAAATAAATCGAATAAATATTATATTCAGAATGTTTGTTTATTTTTTTATAATTGAAATAATTATAAAATGAAATTTAAGTTTTCTGCATTTTATTTATTGAGGATTAATGTTGAAATGAAATTTTTACTGTCAGCTAATAAAATTGATGAATATTGAATCAGTAAATAAATTAAATTTTAACTAAATTTTTAGTTTATTAGAGCATTTTGGAAATTGAAGCCTTTTTAAATGCCTTTCCTTATCTAAAATTGGTAACTTCCCCTCAGTACGGCAAAAAAATTGAATTTTATTGCTTCACTGATAACATCTTCGAAACCTAATATTTTTCGTTTATGTAATTAATAAATTAACATTAACAGCAACATTAACTGGCCTTACATGAAATAGAATTTGATTAAGTTTGAAGCTTATTTAAAATGGGTCCGATGGAAAGGGATTGATGTTACCCACTGATATGTCAAATAGGAGATTTATATATTTATATTTTTCTGAGAGGTACAACTTTGTCATTTTTTATATATTTTAACCTTGTAAATGCATGTTTATTAGTACTTATATAGCTCTGTTAATAATTTAAAAGTGCCCAAATGTATCTTTTCAGTTAATTATCAAGGTTTAGGTATTTCAAAATTACGGGAGCTTAGACTGTTCATATCTGTCATTGTCATTTTATCTAAATATATCGAGAAAATTACAAAAATGGCTGTTTTTGAGTAGCGTCCTGATAACGGGATCCCAAATTTAGAGGTTATTTTGAAATCCTGAGGTTAAATCACTCTACCCACTCAGTATCGGGTCGGGTGTTTATTATTGCAAAGTTCATCTGCATTGTCAATGAAGTAATGAATGATATGAGTGGTACTAAATAAATTTTATAAAAATAATTAACTGATTTAAAAATCGCAATAAAATTTTCAATCAATGCGTTAAACTGGAAACCTTTGTACGTTAAAAGAACATAGTTTGCAAATAAAAATGAAATTAATTTCGAAATAATTAAATAATCACCGATGGGAGGAACGATGAAATGTTAAATGAAAGAGTTTTTCATGTTTGCAGGTTTCAGTTCTTGTAGAAAATTTTGCTAATATCTGAAGAGAAGGCTCAGAAATGTTAAAATATTTTAAAATATTTGTTGTTCACATTAGTAAACTCAAATTGTGAATATATACTTACAAAGAAATAAAAGTGAAAAATGTTTTACAAGTGTGCGGATATTTTTCCCTTGCACAAGTGCTTTCTTAGCAAAAGAAATGCTAAAATGCCCAGAATCTATTTTGAAATTAAATAATCGTATTCAGAATTCATGAAAATTGACCGAAAAAGGCTCGAATTATTGGAAAATGAAGGTTTTCTGTAAAACAAATCCAGAGAGATTCGATCATCTTAAAAATGGCCGCCTGAAAGAGTAGGACAAATAATTTCTGGTCCTCTTTCTTCATTTTTTACCATGAAATATTTACAACAAAGGAGTTGCATAAGTGAACAATAATAAATTATTGTGGTTGGGATCAGTTGAATAATATTTTAAATTAAGGGGCATATACTATTCGTGTCGTGAGGCTTAATTAAATTTATGCAATTTCATACTATAAACATACGATTTCTTCGTAATTTTAGTATAAAGTAAAGTTATGCACATTTTACTTTTGTTAGAGATGCTCCAATTACTTGATCGTAAGTCTTGCCTTCGCTGACTTGATGGTGGGCATCATGGTGATGCCGATCAGTGCACTCGATGGCGTTTCCACCAGATGGTTTCTTGGTAAGTTAATGCACATATATCGCCTTATTTTTCATTTAATCTGCACTATTTTATTCTGTACTCTCTGTTCTTAGAGGTTATTTTTTACCATCTACAAGCTGCCATTCCGACTAGGAAAAAATGAAAGATACAATTTCATGTTGTTATAAATAAAACTTATTACACTTCACTCCGAAATATGTACAGTATGGCGTAATTCATATCATTCGCTCAAAATATTTTAACATTAAGTGTTATTACAATAATAATGAAAAGAAAATATAAAATATTAGTTATTCAAGGAAAATATGTCAAAATTTTTTATAATTATATCACCACTTCGGCATCTTCCTTGTTGAAGCCATATATTCCCCTCAGACCTCTTCTTCGGACTTGCATAAAGTCCTTCCTTCTTAGCGACTTAACTCATTTAAGAGCTTATTCGGGCAATTGATGTAGCTTTAGTCTGCTTCTTGTTAGTCCCATTACTATTTTCATTGGAGATCTCTCATCAGTCTTGAATGAGCAACCATCCAGAAGTTATCGAATACAGCTTCCAGCTTTCTTATCATAGCTCTCAACCTTCTTCTGTAAGGCTTCTTCCCTTTCTTTTGGTTCGAGGAGTTCTCGTCGAATGGCAGCAACAAAACACTGCATTTATCCTCGCTTTCGAAGGAAGACGACAGCATTTTCTCTCCATACTGGTTTTGATTCAGTGACCATTACTGGAACTAGTTCATAGTGCTGCTTTCTTTTCTACTCCATCCTTCTGCTTGCCTTTGTAACACATTCGTGAGGATTCCTCTGTGGATTTTCACTCCGCCTCATTTCCTCCTTCCAGCTGGCTATTGGTTTTGTCACCTAACTCACTGCTCATTCAACTTTCCGGGTGATGGTCTTCCTTCCCCACTCCGGTTTAATTCGTCACATCATTGCCTTATGTCCTCGTTTGTCACGCAAATTGCAAATGTGGGGTTTGTATGCACAAAACGGGCAAAGTACAAATCATTACGATGCCCGCATTCAGCTAGAGTTTTCCGGTGAGGGGAAACTTTCGGGGACACAATTTCAGTAAAACTTCCATTAAGATGATTCTGTTCACCAGAATTCTCCTGATTCATGCCTCTCAAATGCTTGATGTCCGCGGTTTTGCATTCATTGGCAATATTGTCTTACGTGACTCATCACTTACTTCAAGCATTCTGGGGATTCGACAACAGACATCAAACTGACAAAGTTCTCCAACACCACTCACAAAATAGTAGACATTAGAAATCATCCTTTGAAATGGCCGAAATATCGCATAATTCATGAACTTTATCATCATGCTCTTTAGTTTGACAAAGACATGTGAAACAGTTTGGCACTTCAAAATTCCTTTCACCAAAAATTACGGAGAGAACCAAAACAGTTTGATCAAGAGTGAAACTCGAAATAATCCCGGGATGAATGAAACCATTGAGCTTTTCATTTTTAGCAGTGTCCAACCTCCATAACCTCAGTCGACTTTGCACATCCTCTGGCATATCAGTGAGGTCATTTCGGAAAATGTCTTCACACATTTCAAACCAGTTAGCAACAGTTGAAGTGTTTTGGGCCATTGTGAAATTCACAAGCTTGTAGCATCCGAGAATCTGCAGATGGTTTGAGTAAGGAGATGCCCAACGTTTCTGCTGTTATCTTCATAAATTCCGAAAACCGTTCCTGCAGCATCATACGATTTCTCTGCTTTTTCATTGTCAATAATTCCTGACGTTCCTGCTCCTTATCCAGGATAAGTTCAAAGTCATCGATAATCAGTAACATTTTCATATGCATTCAACTTCTGAGTTGTTCAACTTTCTATCGCCAACCTTTGCGATTTACAAGCCGACATCCCAAATAGGAGGAGGAAAAGCATAAGTCCTTGTATTTAGCTTAAACTAATTCATTTTAGTGCGCTTAAAAACATTAAACTTGATCTTCACCAGACTGCATTCAAGGTGAAATCGAATATTACTCATAATTTTAAATACAATTATTCAAAACGTTCTATTTGTGTGTGGCTCGTATTTGAATTATTTTAGGCGCGGTAGCTGTAAATAACACTAATTTCATAATTTTGTAAATAAAAACATTAAAAGCTCAAAATTCTTCAACTTTTGCTCTTCTCCGCATATGAATTTGAAAGAAATGTAATACATTTGTCTGATATCGATGTGGTATCCGAATTTTGCCTCCTTCGTCAGTCGCAGTGATTTTCCATTTTTTTGAATGTGATCTTTGTATTTTGCCCGCGTTGTTTTGTTAATATTACCGCAATCGTTTACGATGTAAAGCACACTAAAATCGACTCTAAAGTTGAATGCGGTATCAAATCTATGAAGTGATAATCTGAAATTTAAGCAATAAAAATTTTGAAAATTGCATTTCATGTCACATCTGTTATTAAGTCAAAAGAACGCAGTAATAAAAGGCACTTAGATAATACCAAAGTTTGCAATTCTTGTTTCAAATAAGAGATATGGGCAAGAAATTATTTATGTTTACATTTTTCGAGCGCGTAATCAAGGGAGAAGTACTAACTACTACTCAATCGGTACTCAATCAAACGAGCGTCTGAAGAGGAAATTGGCCACATACCCACTCTTCTTATATTCTGCGCTGCCAAATGTGTGCTTTCATTTAATTATTCTCAATTCGTGGCTCTTAAACGAATTAAAACGAAAATGCCTCTATTAATATAATCTTTAGGATCAAGCGCTAGAGCTTAAAGATGGCAAATGATGTTTAAATGCAGAAAGAGTAATCGTAGTGTCCCACAGAGCTCCTTCGCCAATGTACGAGAATTAGAAATGTACTACGCATTCCTGTGTCCATTTCTCATCTTTGATATGACCTTTAAAAGGACTTATACGGATTGCAATCGGGATAAACGAAAAATAATTCTGATCCTAGGTAGGCGAATTTCATGAAATTTAATAATATTAATTTGATTATAAACATGGAAACGTAATGCGTCATCAAACAAAATTCACTCATTGACAAGTAAATAGAGGCCATATTTTCTTCCCGTTTTTCCTGATTTGTGTTTACAGACGCAGGACAAATACTGCCATCTTTGAAATATTACAAATTTTCAATTTTTCTGAGAATTTTGAAGGCCGATAAAAAATAACAAAGAACTTTTTACTTCAGCTTCTTCACTTGGACATCTGTAGCCAGATAAACAAAGATTACTTTTTGTATGTTTCGAGTTTTTTCCATCTGTTGACTTTATTTTCGAGTTTGCCACTCTAAAATTAATTTTTAATAATTAATTTTTTCTTTTCATGAAGAAGATACATTTCTTAAGCTTAATTTCAGATGATGATCATTTCTCTTGGACAAAAAAGAACAAATTTTGTCAAAATGTCGTATTTATATATAATTGATTGCCCAAACAATGAGACATTCTTAATTATACTATTTGAACTATAACTTATGACCTTTCTGTCATTTAAGTTGAAGATTGAGTATCCATGTATTTTCCAGAATTACTCTAGTCACATTTCTTGTGAAAATACATTGAGTTTTCGTCTTTTCATTCCTATGACTCAAACCCGTTCTCTGATGCCTTGACGAGTTTATTAATTTTCCCTTTTCTGTAACTGTCCCGCCTCATTTTAATGCATCCTCGTCTCTGTATTTCCACTCAAATACGCACGTGCAGACACATACTTGTCTTTTATCTGCCCGTACTCTTCCCTCTCATCTCCCCTCTCGTAGCTTCCTCTTTCTCTCGAATCCTCAATGCGGTTTATCCAACACGCTTAAGGTTACACAACTTTTTGAGTTCTATTTTTTGGAATTCTTTTATTAGCTGCCAGATAAGTCTTAGTTTCTACGATCTGTTTCTGAGTCATTTGTTCCTCTAATGTGTATGTGTATGTCTACTTGTATTATGTATATTGTATTACATTCATGTATATCGAATAGTAAATGACAGGGAAGTTTTTGAACAAGGAATAATGGAAGAAAGAAAATTCAGAAGGATTTTTGATCCGTTTTAACATTAAAATTGCTCACTATTAACCGTGCAAAATATGAATTAACTAAACTTGGCCTTGAATAACGGGTCTACAGAGGATTCATAAGTGCAAACCATGAGATGAAATTAGCCAAAATTGAGATCAAATATCCAGATATTAAACAATGGGGACAGAAGATCTAGAATTAGGATATTTTTACTATTATTAATTGGTTAATAAAATGTGTTTAAGAAATAAGTGATTTGAATTCACTTATAAATTTAAAATGAGACAATAGAAAAATTAAAATTATTCTATGGTGTGGAACTCCAAAAAATATTGAACGAAGTAAAGCACCTGAAAAAAGAAGGATTAATTTTTAAAAGATTATAGAAGGCCATTTTTAACTACTGTTTCTCTTAATTTCTTGCAAACTTTTGGCTATTCTGATCAAATAAATAAGCGTTTCATTGAGTTATTTTAGATCAAATGGCAAAAATTGCCAGTTGACATTTCCAGTTAACCCATTTCCCTCCCCAGTAATAAAAACCTAATTTTCTATCTTTCCTCTGTTTGCTCTCCACCATAATTTGGGCCCCTTATAGAAGAATAAGTAAAGGTTTGTAGTGGCAGAGTCACCAGTTTGTGGAGGGCCACCAGATTGTTGAGGATCACCAGTATGTAGCGGCAGATGGCTAACAGTAAATGAAAGAAAAAGAACACCAAGGATTGCGTTGACCAGGTTGTATTGAACAAAGCTCAGTACAGAGTCTCAAGGAAAAATAGGGAATTGGAGGAGAGGGATTGAGCAACGGGAGATGCGTTTGACGAGCTAGGGTCCCCTGTGTGTGTGTTTTATGTGTGTCTAATGGAAGGCTATTTATAATCGACACTTTGGGTGAGGACATGCATAAGGATATAATCGTTTGCGTGCTTTAATTGGTCGGGACGATTGTAGGAAAAGGAAGGGCCAGTGCAGACAAGACTGGTTAATAGCAGGGCCGACTAAGTGGTGTCTGCTACTATTGTCCGAGGTATGCTTACCTTTTCCGATCGATGAAAATAGGCCAGTTGAGGACACACGATGTTTGTCTATGGAGTGCTTGGGTCGCAGGAAAGGTTAAAAGTTTACAGGCGCTACTGTAAAGACAAGATAATCAAGTTAGGTGATGATTAGAGATGATGTAAGATAAGTGTTTCGGAGAAGAAAGGATTCATCCTTCAGGTTCTTATTAAATCAGTGGTCATATTCTAATACAACTTCCTTTGTGATGAATTCACAAAGGAGTATATTTTGTGAGAATTTCACTTAACAGTTTACGTGCGTACTACTTGTTTTACCAAAGAAAAATTCCAAGCCATAAACCTTCACATTAATGTTCTTATCTCAGTTACCTCACACTTTTCAATTTGATAATTAGAGCTCTTTGCAATGAAAGTTTTATTTGTAACTCTGATGCGTAGAAGTGGAGAAATGACATTTCACAAGTAGGAACTTTGGTAAATCTATTTTTACCATTAGAATGTGAATATGTTCCCTTATTGGATTAGAGTGGAAATTTAAAAAAAACGAAAATGCTTTAGCGTTGCATAAGTACTGCCATTTTGTTCGATTACATCTGGTGCCCATTGTCGAATGGGGGTAATTAAACTAACAGTACTCTATTTAACTTCCAAAGTACAAATGATAAAGTAGGCAAGGTATTTTTAATTGAGTGTCAACAGGGAGTGCAATATTGCGCTAAGGTTACTTTAGAAAAGCATAAATTTTCGTAAATAACTATCAGAATTGAGTTTTTGAGCATCCTGCACTCGTCTTTCAGGCTGAAGCCATCCTTTTTGAAAACACCTGCAGAGAATCACCTTCTGCAGGTCTTTTCATTCAAAACACATTATTTCCATAAGTGTCATTGAGTGTTTTTGCTCAAAGAGAGCTCGCTGTAAAAATATGCAAAATATGTCTGATATGCTCTTCATTTGGAGTGTACATCAAGGCCAGAAATAGTTATTAATAAGGATAATTATCACACAATCCGAAAGAAAAAATAATAATTCATTAATTATCATAGATAGGCATACTACATTAATAAGCTAAATTGAAGTCATCTTGTCCTAGATACAGCTCAAAAATCGGACAGAACTTCTTTTGCAACCTGATAGATCAAAAAATGTGTAAGTGTAAGTGGTGGAGCGATTTACCTAATTCACCGAAAGGTCAGAAGTTAAGAGTACAATGCAAATCAGCGCAGACTCATTAAGCAATAGTAAAATCTCATTGTATTTTACCGATAACTCACCTGCAAGGCTCCACAATATTAACCAGTGCCCAAAATCAGTGCTGGAAAGAACGTTCTTAAACGAGTTTCCAATTTACCGTCGAATATTTTTAATACTGTAATAAAATTAAGTTTATGACACTGCGCTGTAACTACAAAAGAGCATCGGAAAATTTTCGCCTTCATTTGGAATCTGGAAATATTTTCAGGGGAGTAAGTTGTATCGATGTAAGCCAAATGTACTTACACTTATTCAAGCAAGCAAGCCCTCAAAGACGCTCAGAAATGAAGCTCACAATTTAGTTTAAATGTTTCTTGTACGTGTTCATGGAAAATTAGCATTTAGCACAGCAGATATTGCAAAAATTATGTTAAAAATACACATTGTCCGCCCAAATCGCTCTCTCAAACTGCTGCTTAATTCGAAGAAATGTGTCTGCTCTGAAAATTATAACATTTTCCTCCTCGGATGTAAGTTGAAAATGAAGAAACATGTTAATAGCATTCGAACGCGGCCTGGCGCATATAATATCAAGTCTTTACTCAAGAGTGTTTATTTATTCGTGCAATTGCAGTCACCTTTTCGATGTTTATTAAAGTCTTTTGGTTTCCGCCGGTCAGTTTATCTAAAGATCGTATCGACAATACGAACGGGACAATAACATGCCCAGTTTTTGAGGTTCAGTGAATTGAAGAGAGAGTTCTGGGAGGCCTTATTAATTGCCCTTGTTCCATTCGACATTCTTTTCCAGCTTTAATTTGTCATGGCTCGGAGAAGCACTTTTTACTTCATGCCGTTGAAGAGCCTTGATTTGAGAATAATTAAACGAAAGCACACATTTGGCAGCGCAGAATATAAGAAGAGTGGGTATATGGCCAATTTCCTCTTCAGACGCTCGTTTGATTGAGTACCGATTGAGTAGTAGTTAGTACTTCTCCTTTGATCAATTAAAAGTAAAACATCCAGTATTATTTGTCTAATATTGCAACGATTATATTACGCGCTCGAAAAATGTAAAAATAAATAACTTCTTGCCCATATTTCTTATTCGAAACAAGAATTGCAAACTTTGATACTGCATTGATGCCGCTTCTGCGGGTGCCGAAACCTCCATCCCGGTGTGTTAAAATGTGTTAAAAGAATGAAGAATAAATTAATAAACTTTATGGTTATATCAAGATCCGAAATGCGTTCCGGTTAAATTATGACGGATAGCCACCTCAAATTAGGATTAGCCGACGAACTCAAAAGCAATGAGTGAATAAAATCTAGGCCTTGGTATTGAGTGAAAACAAGTTAACCGATCACATATATCACTAAACGCTTATCTGAATGATATGCAAAATTGTGCAACGCTGATGACAACCAAATTTCATCGAGTTTATTTAATTTATGGCTGTCAAATTTGATTCGATAGACCCATCTCGATATTTTAAACTTTCGGATTCTTTCAGCTATTCTTTTCGATGTATGGTGGATTGAAAAGATAGAATCATAAACTATCGCACATTCTTTAAACCTTTTAAGTTCAAGTTAGAACTTTTATATGTCATTGATGAATAACAATTAAAAAAACCGAAATATACTAAAAATTTTGCCTAATCTCCTTCAAATCTGGATTTCTAGGGAATGAATATCTAAGATAATATGTTCAAAAGTATTTTATAATCTACCTCTTGTTCAAATAAAGCAAACAAATGACCTTGTTATGATTTTAAATGCGAAATTAATGTTAATTAGCAGTAAGCAAACCCATAAGACAAGTGGATTTGCAAATTATTTCCCAGATATACATGAGATTTATTTGTTCCTCGTACCTTATGACAAGTCATTAAGTTGAGAAATAAAGTGGGCAATTCCGTAAAGAGTGAATGTACTTTAATTCTCCAAGTTAATTTCGTCATTTAATTTATACTAACATCAGTTCTACAAAAATTTTATTATGGGAAATGTGGCAGGACATTTCGAATTAAGAATGTATCTTTTTAACTTGCCTCTATTTCATGTTTGTCGTGATTAATTAAAATTTAAAATACTTTTCACCAAATATTTCCTCCTATTATATATGTTCTATTAGAAAAATGCAAAAAGTGCATGTTTTGACTCACAAAGACAGTTAATTATATTTTCAAATTTAAATTAAATAGATGGGGAAATTTAAAATTTTGCTTAAAATCACAAATATTATTTTGTCGTGATGAGTGAATAAGGAGTAGAATACACTCCTGAATGTAAATAAGCCTGACTGTAGCAAAGGAAAAAAAATGCAAATAGTGAAACAACATCTGAACACGCGAAATAGGAATGGTGGAAGGGGTTTGTTCTTCTGAGAGCAACCATGGAAGAGTTTCACTTTATCTAAATCAAATGCCATGAACACTTTTGATAGTAGTATTGGAAGGTTTTGTTATTTAATTCGAAACTGCATAATAAATCTCGCATTAATGACACTGCCTTTCAAATTTGTAGTTGCCGACAGATGATTTCGCGTTTGACACGGAATTTTAATGAATAATTTTATCACTAATGGAGATTGACTTTTGTTATTAAACTCCTCACAACGGAAAAGAGTCATAATGGAGAGATTCTCACTTACGGCAAACGTAATCTCTCAGCTTATCAAATTTTAAAAACATAGCTAACTTGTGCATTCCTACTGTTCTTCACCATTAATTCTTCCCTTTCCGTAAATTATTATATTGGCCTAAACTAACTGACTTATTTCTTCTAACTAAACAATTAGTGAGATTTTTAATAGGTGCTACGGCAAAACGCCCAAGAAAAAACTTTTTTTTGCTTATTTTAAAATTAGATACGCTCGATAATTTAGAGTCAAAATAGTTGACCGTAGGATTTTCCATCTCAATTTGACTAAAATAAAACTGCTCCAAAACGTTTTTAAGTGGCGCAAAAATTATTAAACAGGAAATTTGTAGATTTTATTTATTAATTAAGTAAAAAAATGGGTTTGGTTAATTTCCTTATCAGGAATTTGCATGAATTAATTTCACTAAGTAATTTCTTGTAAATGCCTCATAAAATGTAGAATTTGCTTGGTAGAATTAAAAATGACATCGTGCTTGATAACGACCTTGCTTTTTACATTCCTTTTATGGTCATGTACATGCATTCCGTTCATATTAGATCACAAAGGGCTCGTCTACCTCAAAACTGAGATAATAACTTTTGCAACCGTCTTACAAATTTCATTTTTTCCTTTCGAAAATTCTTTCATAAATTGCAATTTTCCTTGAAATTATCGATTTCGCGGGTATATAAATATTTTGAATTCAGATAAAATTGTAAGTATTTACCTTCTCATTGTATCTGATTATTTGCCCCACTATAAAATACTAACCGGGAAAATTTTTTTAGGAATGAATAATTTTAACTACAATCGTGTCTTAAAAAATCTCCGAAGGTAATTGGCTCCTATTGATGTCCTTCAGCGCAAAATACGATTCGACACAATCACAGAAATCAAATTCGCATAAAATAAGCTTTCTCTGATGATTTATTTAATTACAAAACTGAAATTAACAAATATTTTCGGCCCTGAAAGATAGAATTCCTATTTTCAATCTCGTTTTCATCTAACGCGCTATCTAAAGAGACCCAGACTTTGAGAGGAGCTAATTGTTTGGGAAGTCCTTCTTGAGTTAAGGCCATTTTAGTAAATATACTTGGAGGTTTTGAAATATAAATTTAACTATTGCCATTTTCGTGAATAAATTTATCAATATTTTTGTAATGTATTTCATAATAATTATTATAATATTTTTTCATTCTAATAAAAATAATCTTAAACTTATATTTGCCTGAATTACGAAACTTGTTTGAAATTAGTAAAAGGTCAAAACCGCAAGGACACAATTCTGCATAACACGAAAAAATGGGCATCAATTTTAATATCTTTTTATATTCTTTGCACTTAGATTGGATAGCAAAAGCTTCCGTTATGTCCAATGAGCTGCGATATATTTCTGGAAGTTTCTTATATTATTATCGATTTAGAACAGGAAGTATCATCTAGAAAAACCAGTTCTGATATACTTTTAACAATATTCCAGATGAATAACCATGCTTAGACATCATAAATTGTAAACTCTGCATGGCAATAAAAATACATGCACTCTTAAAAGACCGCATTTCATCGTCTTGTGGTGGCCACTTGTCCTTCACAATTAAAACCTTCACATGTTGCGCCAGGTCTATAGGGTACTCCTTCTGTAATCATTTTCGGCAATCCACATTTTAGTCTTCCACACGCAACTTCTTTATATTTTCAAATATCTATATCATGATTGACTAAAGCATTTTTGATTTTATTGAAATTTTTCACAAACTGAAATAAGAAAATAATTTTTGTACCGCACTTGAAATTACATTCCAGTGAATTCCATGGCTACCAAGATATCGTCTTCCTATCTTGTTGGCCTTAGTATTACAATAGTAACGGCCTTACAATTATTCCTTTTAGTCTTTAGCGCAAATAAATAGTTGGAGAATAAGTTTAATCAAATTAAAAATTCAATGTTTTAAAGATTCTCTACGGCGTACGAATAGGAGAAAATGGTGCATGGCTTTCGAACTTTTCTTCATTTGGACATTCTATTCCGCCTTTGGCTGAATTACGGAGATCATGTGCGTGGCAAATTGTTCTCTACATTTCGTTAAACAGTCTCGAATTTAGAATAATTATTATATGAAAGTAAGCATCCGGTGACGGTGAAAGTAAAAAAATGACCTGAAGATTTCAGTTTAATGGGACCCATGAACGCTTCATCAAACAATATTTGATCACCTGGTACCGACCTCCCTAATGAATTGCTAGGTTCTAGGCATTTATTTAAGCCTCTTGGTAGTATATTAGTATTCATTTTTATTGTTTTTAGCAGGACTAAGAACTTATGCACATAGAATAGCATCCTTACATGCAAAATATAATAAGAGCTCAATAAGAGGTAAAACAGGGGGTTGCATAGGAGGACGTTTTGAGTTCAGGATATCAGAAGTCATCTTTATTTGAATTTTAAAAGCATTGAATTGTCCGATTTCTTATAGGGAGCGCAATTTTTAATAGTAATCTTATGTCCCGAAGGGTAGTTCTTATAATTTATCCTTGTTTCCTGGTATGATTTATTTAGAGCTTTTTGACTGGTTAATTTGTATCTCGTTACAATCTTCCGCGCGCAAACGCTTTTAGCGAGGGAATTTTAACATGGAATTCACGCGAGTCGAAGCCTAACATTGTGGATTTCAGTTAAATGTCATTTTTCAGCTTTGTTTTTTTCTACAATCACAAGAAATATTTGAATATTTTTTGCCTAAAACATTTCATATAATTTTGTTTCCTTCCAAAATGGCGCTTTATTCTAATATATTTCAAAATCATCTATCGAGGTATTTCATGAATGCTGTGGAATATTTTGTAGAATTGTTTTTCAAATGTGGCCTTTAATTGGTAATACAATTTGTAAGAAATTAACCCAATCATAACAGTGAAATATATTAATGATGAATTATTTTAAATCTGTTTACGCGCTAACCATAGTTACATCAGTAAATTTCAGCCACATTTTTCATTGGAGATTTTGGGATTATAATGCGCTTAGGAGATTATCGTCCTAGTAATACGATAGTATTTTAAAAACTAAGCCCCCAATTTGACTCATATCGCAACCAGCATCCTGCCTTTTAACCATGATTTGCTGTGAAGTAAATAGGAAATTGTGTTTGAAGGCAGGTAAGTGTAATCCTGTATTCGTAGTAAGCTACATCTAGCGCAGTTGTTGAATAGACAACTCCCGGAGGCAAGAGTTATTTAAAGGAAAAGTCCTCAATCAGGTTAAGATAAACTTATGGGAAAAGTGGCTGGATCCTAGTCAGTTCTTCAAAGCAAAATAAAAGCTCACAAAATTTGGATCAAAGTATTTGCCTTTGATTTACGTCTCATAAAGCTATGTGCCCCCTTTATCCAATTCCTTTCGTAATGGAAACATTTTAAAATCTGTTTATATAGCACTCCGAAAGACGTCGCCAATTCCAAACTCACTTGCACATCTTTCCTCTTATTAGAAATGGAGATATCCACAGTCACAGCAAAAGGATCGCATTTCAAAGAACAAATATCCTATTTGTATTATTTTATACGCAGAGAACAGTCATTTTAGTTCTTCTAGTAAAAACGGTGATCTATTGTTTGCGGCTTTATCCTTCTTTCCAGAGTAACCAATTTAATTCCTTTCTATATTCCATTCATGAATCTTGAACAAGGATTTTACCTGATTCTTTCTGAAAAGCAATTACCAACTATTTAATTCGGTTGATACCGGGAGAATAAGTTCCTCATAAATCAAATATGACTTTTTAGCCTATCCATCTCTTTCCCTCCTCCTCCTTGCAAGTATTAAGTGGAAATCTGTAGAACTAGGATATCCTTAATAAACAGAGATTTTGAATTTCATCAAATAATCCCTGAATGGCCTTTTGATATAATTAATTACTGATACCGATCATTAGGCTGGAAATAAATAATTTAATTTTAATATGTGAATATTTGGATAATAAGTAGTTCTAAAACGGGATTTACTATTCAATATTAGTAACTTCGTTATTTCATGACAGAAAGGAAAATTATTAGCAATTTCATGCAAAACGATAATAATTCTCCCCGAGAATTGCGCCCGTTAATCAACGAACCTGATGAATCACATTAGCTTTGATCACTGGTATACATTAATAATAAACATTAAGTAGTTTTCACTTAAAAATCATTCTTATATATCTGCGGAAGAAATTTCTATCATCTCAGACTTATGCTGTCTTTGCTGAAGAGACGCAAGTACTCGCTGTCTTTCCTGGAAAATAACTTTGTATCTATTTTTTTCCAACCAGCTCTTCTTTCCATTTTTACAGGTGTATCGGTGTGCAATTTCTGGATTGTAATGGACGTCCTTTGCTGTACTGCTTCTGTTTTACATCTCGTAGCCATTGCCATTGACCGATATTGGGCCGTTACTCGCGCAAACTACAGTCGAAAGAATAACAAAAAAGTCATATTTGGAATGATTGTTGCAGTCTGGCTTACATCAGTAAGCATATCTCTGCCGAGTCGTTTCACCTTAACAGAAAACATCAAACTTGAGGAAGCCGTAGTAAGTGAGAGAACCTGTATTGTCAATCCGAATAAGGTCTATACTGTGTTTTCTACAGCTGGAGCATTTTTCTTGCCAATTACTTTCCTAGTATGCATCTACATTAAAATATATGCATCAGCTCGAAAGCGAATTCGAAAACAAAAGTTCAAGTGGATGAAATATCCTTCCGGAGATAATGATAGGATGGGAAATTTTGAGTCCATTTTGACAATTGCTGAAGCTGAGACACTAAGTGGACTCCCTCCAAACCCTGTTAAACCACTAGCTAATGGAGTTTCCAACACAAAGCAGATCTTTTCTGTGGAAGCGGAATATTTCCACTACAGTGATAAAGATGCTTACCTCTCAAGTCCTACAATTTGGATTGATGAAGGCGACGGCAGTGATAACAAGGATAATATGAACATTGATAATTGCCATGCAAACCCTCTGTTTCCGAGACCCACGGATGGGTCATTAATTCAATCACCGTTCATTCCTCAGTCACCTATGCTACCTCCTAGACGTGCCTTTAACCATATCCCCTTGAATTCATCCACTCACCCCTTAATTCCACAATCAGCTGCTACGCCTCCTCCTCTTCCTCCAGTACCAAATTCTAGACCTCCTGTGCACACATCTAGTGTTACCTCTTCTAAGGAAAACGGTCGAGTGATGACCAACAGTCCTGTTCAGGAAAGAAAACACAAACACGTTCTTGATACGACCATCACGTACGCATTCATGTCCGTCAAGAAACGATTAATGAATAAGCAATTATCAGAAGCGGCTCTCGAGACGGTGTTAGCCAGACGTGAGCGTCTAGAACATAGGAGAGAGCGTAGGGCTGCTAGAACGTTGGCTATCATCACAGGATGCTTTCTTCTCTGCTGGATTCCATTCTCGATAAATGCACTAATACAACCATTCTGTGGAGAAGCTTGTGCTTTACCAAATTCAGGCGTGAAATTCTTCCTCTGGTTGGGATATCTGAATTCCCTGTTAAATCCTATTATCTATACCATCTTTTCACCAGATTACAGAAAAGCCTTTGCCAAGACACTTACTTGTACATATTGCCGTTCCCGATAATGCAAAGAGAAATTCAAATTGTGGAAAATGAATAAGAATATAATCTTTATTTTGTTAACCCTTTTAGCACAAAACTGATCCTATTGGTAAGATCAAAATTTAAAATTCAATTTACATTTTCCAAAATTAATGATGACGTGTAATTTGAAAGCATTTAATACCAACAAATAATGATATTTTTTAACAACAAATAAATTCTAGAAATGTGAAATTTTACTTGAGTTTTATAAATATATAATGCCATTTGTGTGATTTGTGGTGAATAAAAAGTAGAACTTGATAATTCACTTAGAAGTCCAACTAGCTGCAAACAAATATAACAGGCCTCTAGCAGAGTCCTCTCGGGTAAAATGCTTCCAAAATTAGCTACGTAACGTCCAAAGTAGCGAGAACAGGAGTGTGGTAAGGAGAGAGTTTGCAGAAAATGTTTAGCAACTGTCTGGAAGGGTACACATTATCAGTGGTTACAGAAACCCCAGAAGGAGGTGTAGGGTGTACAGAATGACGGTTATCCAGGGGGAAATACAGTTGGAGTGTTAAATCCGTTGATGTTCACTGAGTTCTTCGTACCGGTGCGATCAAAGATAAAGTATTTGGATTTGCGTTTCAGGACTTCGAAAGCACCATCGTAGAGTGGTTGAACAGGTTTCTTTACCATATCCAATAAACAAAGACGAGTGGATGGATTAATAAATGCTCATGGATTTGTGCTGGCCTATCATCCAGACGGATGTGCAGTGGGCAGAAAAATCTGAAGAGATTTTTTTAAATACACAACAAACGACATTGTCCTCTTCTATGGAGTACAAAATCAATTCCTCTTTTAGCCTAGGAGTTGTACGAAAGACGAGTTCTGCAGGAAAACATCCGAGGTTTTCCTTAATGGTGCTTCTAAATGCGAGTAAATCAAATAGTGAAAAGTACTTTTTTCATTGACAGCTAATTCGTGTTTTGGTGCAATTTATTACTAAACCGTTTCTCCACCTCTGAAATTTTAAGTGTACATAAAAAAATAAGAAAATTTTCATCAAATGTGGAAATGATTTTGATTAAGGCTAATGCATTTGTATAACCAAAAAAAATGAAAAGTTATTATTGGAAATGAAGTTCAATTTCAATAATAAATTGAAATTTTAATCTAGGGGAATTGCATCTAGAGTTATTTGGTCTATGGGAAAATGTTCATATTAAAATAATTTATGTACGGTTTTGTTACAAAGAGGGCGGAAGTTAATCTCTAGGCCCGTATTGAATCCGAAGGCAAGTCAGCCTAACTTGTAGTCATTTTTGAAAGTTCAACGCAATCGATACCCGATTAATATATAATTAAATTTTAAAATTAGATATTAAAAATGAACAAACAATAGTAATCAGTGGTCACAAAGGTCATCGATTAAGTAATGAGTATTTTTCAAATGGCTTCATGTCTAGCTGTCATCTTCACCAATGTCAAGAGGCATAATGATACCTTCAGCTCTTGACATCGTGGTAGGACTAACGAATTTTGCTCTCATTTATCCGGCAGTGGTTCGACCTTCAGAAATTTAGCAGAATTTGACTTATAACATTTCGGGATAAATGCTTCGCTTTCGGATAGCCAATACCCATCTCACAGGTATTTGACAGTGGCTTGACCTTCGGCTTCTTCGGCTATTTGAAGAGGCGTATCACTAAAAATAACTAGGTCAATCTGTCTAGTGACTCAGAGCTTCTGCTTCCGCCTTAATTAATATAATGGATCTGATTTAAACACAAAGCAAACAACCTTATTCTGATATTCAGCAAATAATAATACAGTGGTAGATAGATTTATATTCACCAGTGGCGTCGAAAAAGTGCGTCAATTTCATTGAGATAGATGCGTTAACAATTAAGATAGATGTGTAACAAGAATGTGAATCGCTGTGAAGATTGATAAATGCATGAATATGAGATTAACTGGGGACGCCTTCAACAGGTTCAAATATGCGTAACATATGTCTATTCACAAATTCCCAAATAATACATACATCAAATTTTGTACTGATAAGAAAGTCATAGGTTTTTCGCTGATTATTCACCCACCAGTACTCTGAAATACACCATTTGACGGGGCTGAATAATCGTAATTACAAATCACCACATGGCATGCAGGTAGCGAGGTAGCATTAGATAAGCCATCTTAATTGTCATTCATATGAATAAAGTGCCGCTTTATAGATCTGATGGATTCTTCCCCGAACATTTATAGTGGATTAAATGACTCATCGTATCTTGATACCAGAGTTTTTCACAATCAAAATTTTCACTAGTGCTACGTTTATTCTATGCATGCATTAGGATGAATCTCCTAATATAGAAACTCAAGAATGGGACTATTGTAATATCATATTATTGGACTTCACACATATATTATGTCCATCTTTAGTGGAAAGTCCCTGCCTTCATATAAGAAGTATTATGTTCCTTGAGTGCCTTAACATAACCAATGGGAATAAGAGTTAGAAAAATACGTCTGGAGAGGAAGAAAGTAGTCTTACTTATTTAATATGAAATCTCATAAAATTAGTGTGAGAAATGTTACTACATATGTTGGAATCACTGGCGTGTCAAGGCAACAATAATAGACAGAGGAATTGAGCAGATCCTTCCTGGGAACGTAAATGGGAGAGTAATCAACATAAAATTAAAACGAAGAACAGTTCGCAAGAACAGAAATGCTATCGTATATTCTAATTACACCATATACCAGCAAAGTATGTACCGATAGTCATTGCTGCATGCACTTCAAATTTAATTCCTTGATGAGGCTGATACGCCTTTTATAGAAAAAATTTATCAACTCATTACGTGCAAATTGAAAAGGAAAATGATAATTTTATATTTATAATAATATAGTATCAAATCCAATAAAACAAGGAACCGTTTATGGTTTAGCGGTTCTGTCGTTTAAAGATAACTGGAGTCCAGTGAGGTGAGCTATGTTCTAGTTTTACGTTCGTGGTGTATTGGTCACCGTGCTTATCTGCCAAGTTAGAGGTTAAGGGTTCGACTTCCTCCGGTGTGCGCTCAGTGAGTGAAATGGCCAACGGCAGTGTTTAAGTCAGGCTAACAAAGCTGGTGATAGAATTCTCATTCCTCGCCGGGAAATCTCCGTGATGCTAATCTTGTATCCAAAAGGAGTGATGGAAAGTACTTTCTTAAATAGGCTTGAGAATTATGTATTATATTCAAGTTAGACAATTAAGGAAATTGAGAATTCTTTATTAGATTTTTTAAATAGACTTCCCAAATTTTGGAAAATTGAGCCTTAGGAGATAGCCATTGAAGTGTTTATGATCTATAAAAATTAAATAAGAGCAAAATAATAGAAAAATTTAATTATTTTTCAGTACTCCTTGGGATAGTTGACTCCAGAGCCGTAGGAAATCAATGAGTTTCGTTATTATTACCCGTGGCACAGCAAAAAAGTTACAGTCATGTAATGACATCTGAACACGCAAAATAGCAATATAGTCCAGTAAGGAATGAACGTTGGGGGACTGATGGGATTGCATTATGAAATCAGGATACCATAAGCTTTGTCTTTACTGAATTCTAAAAGTATTTAGCTCTCCAGTTTCTCATGGCCCAATTTTCATTATCCAATCACCAAATTTCTGAGAAAGTTCATATTCGTTATATTCAAACATGATTTTGACCATTTAACACCGGAACTGGTGTTTATGCTACCTTGATTCATTTTTATCGTCTCATATTCATGGGCAGGTATGTGAGATCAGGGTTGTCCAGATCGGATTACAAAATTTTTTAATGTACTATTTAATGCCTTGGGAGAAGAAAATGAATATCTATAAAATATTATTTTAAGCTTGTTTCTATTTTCTGCAAAGAGTTGAGTCAATATTGATTGTAATCTTAACTCATTATAAATAGTAGAAGCAATACAACGACGCTCCATTATGGTCAGATTTTGAAAAACTGCAAACACCAATAGTAGCCTCCATAATCATAGGCTATCACATAGTATAATTTATAAGTCTCATGAACAACTGGACATGCGGATACACTCAAATTGAAATTGGAATAGGCATGGAATAATGCCATTTTAAGGGCTGGGAAAGGTCTAGGACCACGGTAATAAAGTCGACGCTATATATAAAATCTAACTTTAAGACACAATGAACAGAAAACCCCTTTGAGTTCAACTTGAGTAGACGTTAGGGAGCACTGTCTCGTCTACCCACTAATGACAGTAAGAAAATAAACATGAATATAAACGGCATGACCAACTATTCAATAAAATCGGCTGATCAAAGGATCTAAATATCGCGAATGTGAACTCGTCAGGAAATATAAGGATCAAGTCATAGTAATTACGCTTTTGAGCATTTGGATATTACAATATGATCTATACTGCATTTGAGGAAGTGGAGAACCTAATGGTTTCACAATTCAATTAAAGTTGAACTGATTGTTTGTGGCTTTCATTGTGTACCCTTGTTCGGCACTCTTTTTTGCTTATTTTGCTCCTTATCGAACTATTTTGTAGTGGTCTATATTAAGATTAAAGCTCTTAAAGGTTTTTGTATCGAAATAAACAATTATTGTCATAGCTCCAGGTTATAGTTCCGGAATTTTCATCGAATAACAAAGGTTGGAGAAGACAAGATTCCGAATTCTAGTAGATATCTACCTGTACTCGAGTTCTCAACATCATTCACATGAAAATAAATGGGTGACATATGCAGTAATTTAATGTGACCAGCTGCTACCTTCTGACACAAGTTACGGAACTTTTTCGAATGGATGGTTATTATTTGTCAATTAAACATAGGAGAAGACCATTTTGTTCGAATTAGAAGGTTAAAGGCGGTAGATAATTCAATAAAGAGGTAAAAGCAACTCACTATTTAAGCTTAAGAATAAATAATGCCTTAGGAAACCAAAAACATAGAGGAATTAATTACCAAAGTAGTGCATAATATGGCCTATTTCTGTGTTATTTATAAATATGTTGTTTAAATGGTCATCAAAAAAGAAAGAGTATTTTGAAGTACACAAACTATTTGCAATTTGTTTTGGTAGCCTTAAAAGAGTCCCATTAAAACAAGATTATTACAAAGCCGAATTGATACCTTTTTCTGAGATGGCATAAACAATTGCTTAATTTAATCACCTAATCAATGAGTTATGAACATCGCAAACTTGAATTCACTAAGAAATGTGGAGTATTTTTATCTTTGGAGCATTTGGACGGTAAAAGTAAACAATCTGTCATTAAATACAAATCGGCTAACACTAACTGATCCATAAAATGATTTATTTTTCGACTTGATTTTAGTGAATAAATCTAGTGAATAAATACCCCTCTAATAAACGACCGACTTTGAGAATAGGAAGAAGAAAATAGAAAAGGACTAAAAAGGAAAATGGTGAAGAGGATGAATGAGGTTACAATTTGTTTATTATCATTTTTATTATCTTGAGTCATTCATGATTTCAAATTTGTCACTATTGATTCTGCTTAATGCCTTAATGCTTAGGAAGGCATTTATAATGATCAAATAGAATTATTTTACTCAAATTTTAATTTTCTCTAGATCCTCTTGAATGACTTACGACTGTCGGAGGGCTAGCAATAACACTGACGCTCCATCTGCACATTTTGGAGCGCTTAATCTGCTCTCTCAACTCAGCCGAGCGATAGTGACGACGACTTCTCCTCAACGATGGTAACAGTTACTAACGCCACCAACCTAATTAATGTAATGGCACAACGGCGTAGAAACTCACACCTGTTATGACTCGCCAACATGAAGGCCTACCTTAGGGGTCCTTCATTCTCATGCACGCATTCTCCCCCACTCCTCTTCCAACTAATTCTACTCACCACTGACCTGCCTTCTTTCTATGCCGTTGTTGTAGTGAAGATTGACAGAAGACAGAAGGTATAGCCTGTGAATAGCTGTGGGAAAACAAAATGGCTTACTTGTTGGTCATTTTTCTAAATTTTATTCGCATAAAATATACGTAACACCATTCAATTTAAAACAAACTTCCCTGAAATATAAACATCAATGTCTGTCATATTCTCCAACGATATTGGATTCTTTGCCAGATTTCATTACGTTTCGACTTTTATATTCCATAATAAATAGACTCCCAAGAAATGGCGTTCATAAGAAAATCATATTCAGTCCCTTAAAATATGATTTACGTACACTTATGCCTGTGGATATAACATCAAGAAAAGCTAATCTTGTGCTGTAAAATATAGAACTTTTTAAAAAGTTGAGGTTTTATTGATTAGAGGACGTTGAGTAATGAATACCTTTTGAGAATAACTTCAATGCATTTAATTAATTAAAAATTTAGTCCAGACATTTCCACCAATGTTGTTTACCTTACTTTCCTGGTGTTAGAGTATTTCAGGTGACATCGCATGTATACAAATAAAGTACAAATTTTATCAACTTCATTGATCTAATAAATTGAATATTTTAATATTACCAAATTCTGACGTCCGTATAGAAGGACAGAGATGCAAAACGTTTTATGTAATTTGAATTCTCGCAGAATGGCCGAATCTGGAGGGATTTTATTAGCATACTAACATGTTTATTGTTTATTAAATCCCGCTAGTTTTCGAATTTTCAAAGGCTAGCTTAGTCGACTTCTGTCTTTATTTCACAAAGGCATCGATTGGGTAGAAGGTGAAATCTCAAAGCATAGAATTTAACGGGAATTTAAATCCTTCACTGTTAAGACTACAATTTCAAGAAATGTCTCTTGTCAATCCAATTAGAGATTACAAAGTTCCATCAAATATGGAGCTAGAAAGGGAAACTGAGAACTTAAATGAAGTTGTCATATACCAATCAACTCAAATCATCAATTCCTTTTCAACTTAACAAACCAAGAAAAAGTATAAAACGAAATGTTAAATTTATATAAATCGAGTTCGCTTTACTTTCGCTCCTTTTACTCCTGTTATTTGAAATCTTGTACTTATGGGAAATTAAGAAAAGAGCATCTAAACGTAGCAGATGAATTCATAGAAGAAATTTGTATGACTCGTAATCAGGGTCAATCTAGATTTTTCATTTCTCAAGGCGGAGAAAAAATCTTACAAGACCACTTCATGGGAAAATATTCAATCACATAGGAAACGATGATAGTACAGTTGTAAGAGAAAGTAGGAACAGTTGAACTGAATTTAGAATCAGAAGAACTCCACTTAATCTGGGTTTCAGGATTCTCAGGTCAACTGTCTTTTTCGCTTTATTCTATCTTTATCCTCCTCATCCTATGGAAACTTTGCGACCGACATTTTTAACATAAATTTTGTAATGCCCATAACTGCATTAGGAATTTTTTCAGTTTGCGGGTTAGTGGTAATCGATCCGACAATGTATTTTCATCTCGCTTTCGCCAGCATAAGGTCGATGACTCTGAAGCTCCACACATGCAATTTCGGTCAAATTTCGGTAATGCGAAAATTATAATTCTTTACAGAATGCATCATCCAAATTTCGTCTTCTTTCTCGTCGAACATCTTTGTAGCATTCCTCCGAAGTTGCTATAAAAACACTCTGGGCGTGCAAAGTTAGAGGTTCCAATTTTGATAGATGTACTTTCACTACCATTATAGTCAGTATCTCATCTTCTTTGAGAAGATTTGCTCTCAGATTTTCAGGTTTTTAATGAGACTTCTCAGCTAGAATATTAACATTCATTCTTTTCACTTTGTAATTCTAAATTCTCTGTATTCTTTACTGCTTTAATCTATTACATTTCACCTTATAATAATGAACTGTCAATAAACCGTACAGACATTTCAGGACCTTGTATGTCTCGCATACTAAGGCGGTACTGCTAGTCACACTCCTCCTCTATTATTGACTAGGGGAAGAGAACGGAATAAATTTTATATAATATTTGCATGCTGTGATATTATTTCGTAGACAAAAGGCATTGAGAAGTTCATTGTTTCAATCCCTGAGAAGGGACAATAGGGTGCTTGTCAAGATCCTTATTGAAGAACAACAGTACATTTAAAAGCTTCCATAAATTATACCTAAATATAAAATTTTCTTGCTTTTTCTTAATAAGGATCGAAATTTTATAACTGCATTTATTGTCACTTGAACAAAAACCATCAAATGTGCTAAATTGAAGGCATAGAATGGAAAACAATGCAGCAAATAACAGAAAACAACTTTCTTCCTCTCATTAACTTCTTTCAAGAGTTTGATGATACTTTTTTCGTGTTAATGATAAATCAATTTCTACGTCCACCGTAAATTATCCCTTAAAACAGCTCTGTTTCTCTGCATAGTTTGTGATCGCTCAGTTCCTCATTTTAACTGAAATTCTTACACCTTCTTAGAGTCAGCTTCAAAAATATCCAAAGGGACTATCAGAATTCCAGTCAGGATTTCTTTTCGTTGCCCTTTACTGGGTTTAAAAGCGCTTTGAAAATACTTATGAAGGACACAGTAGCCACATAAAATATTGGCTGTTCTTCTCTTCTCTCAATTTTGACATTTATATGCGTGGATTTTTCTGCTCTCAGACTGTCACTATTGCAGTCTGTAATAATGAACTGTCTGTCAGGGAAGTTTTTTAACCGTATTCACTGAACTTACTTTTGGAAAAACAGACATTTCTAGAATTCTACATTATATACTGCATTCAGCCCGACATCCTCTAGTACTCCGCCAGACTGGGTAAACTTAAACACCCTAAAGAATTAAGAAAGTTAATTCTTTGAGCTAAGGAAAGTTTTAAATAAATACTGTTAATTTTTTATTCATATCTTAAAGCAGAATTTGAAATTTTCATGCTTTTTGTAAGCGGAGCAGCATTTGTGAAGCGATGCAAAAGGCTGAATTTGATCTCTTGCAAAATAGAAATTGTCCAATTAAAACATTTCCCTCAAGACAAGAAATTTATACTTAAATTATAATTTTTATAATTTTAAAATGATCATTTTGAATGAAACAACCATTGGATATTATGAAATATCTGTTTTCTTGGATTATTTCAGAATTTTTTCAGATATGTAGTATTTTTAAATAAAATTTTATACAGATTCGTGAAAGTATCTAAAAAAGCATTCCCAGCATTTAGAGCTAGAACAAAATAATAGCTATTAGAGAGGTTGGAAGCAATGGAATTCCTGACGAGAGATTTAAAATTCCATTTAGTACGAACAGTTATTTTCCTACTTCTGAATTGTGCCTCACTGTGTCATTCATTCCTATTAAATTCAGTAAAACATCGATTGAAAATTGCAAATTGAAAATTGTCTGCAATCAGTGGGTGGAATTTTGCGTCATTTAAATGATGCTAGATTTTCCTCGTGGTTGGACTACGTCAAGGATTCCTAATCATTGGAAAACATCTAAACATGGAGAATTTTAACGTAATGTTGAAAGATGGATTGTGTAGGAGCAGTTAACTTCGACATTTGCTTTATAAGAATAAGTTGCTACTGTAAGAAGAAATGATAATTATTTTTCCCTGCTCCCAACATTTCTTCTATGAATAAAAATGTTATTTCTTTCTTTATTTCCCCACTAATTAAAGAAACTTGATAATTATCCCTATTTGTTTAAGTCGATACCGACTGAGAGTGAGTTTCGTGAAAACACGCGTGTTTAGCATAACAAGTCTTGTACTCTGTCGTGGGTTACTGGCTTCTGTGTCAAGTTGTTATATTACAGAGTTTTCTAGATTGTTGGCTCCGAAAGATTACTACCGGAACTTCTAGTTTGTTACACTATAACAACTACGTCATGTTCCTCTGTTTCATAACTCAAGGTATAAGCCTTAGGTTACTTCGCAATTTTCTGTCTGCTCCGTCCAGAGTTTATTGATAAGACAAGTCAAAATCAACGATCATTAATCCGATTTTAATGAATTCTCATCCTTTTATTGATGCCACAATACAAAGTATTTCCTCAAACCTGACCTTATTAGAATTCATTCGAAGTAAATTATGCTAATTGATATTTATCGTGTTTTATAAGGTGTCTGTTGACCTACTTGTCAGCAGGTAACAATTTTTGTTCCATCAACAGTTGAAAGTGGTGATATTTTGCTAATATCAGTAAGTATTATATTCATAAACTGCTTTGTAATTAGCTTTACAAAATCTTTTATTTTTGTTAAACACCTAAAGGTAATAATTCATTACTTAGCTCTTTTCAAAATTCAATTTCAAAAAATTATGTTCGTGAAAAAATGGCATTAGAATATTCTTCTTTTGACTAGTATAAGGTATTGCAATTGGTCGTTCTGTCCACCGGATGTGCACCGATGAGTATCAAAGCCACAATTTTATTATCGCAAAGGAGTTGACGATAAATAATAAAAATCCTATTTCAGCGCCATTTTTATGCCTGCTTCGTAGATTATTGTGCCATGAGGGGTAAAGTTGTCTGAAGTTGTCACTTCCATAGACCGTCATTTGAGGTCACATTGAGTAAACTTTAGTGCATAAAACCCCTTTTTTAATCGCGTCAGATTGATAAAAGAAGATGGATATGTGTCAAAGAGACACGAGGAAGCATTCAATCAAATCAAATGGCTAACAAGCATTGAATTTGTGTGACCCTGAACTCACCCAGATATTCAGAAGTTAAGTCATGTAAAGTCACTTTTGGAACAATTAACTATTACAAATTAACTTTTAAAATTTCTCCTTTTATGCTTCTGTTTGATTCTCCTTTATCTTTTATATGACAGTTTAGGCATTATTCGGGATTTTCCCATTTCCTACTTAAAACGTGTTCGTTTTTATCATTGTCGCAGATAATAATAATAATAATCGTTTTTTATTAATCCATATAATTTAAATTAATTTAATTCTTAAAAAATGCCTTGAAGTGGTCAATAAAATGTCAGATTTTGATGTATTAAATCCCCTCCAGACTTTTTTTCATTGGTGACTAAACTTGTCGCTTTCTTCCAAACGATTTTGTAGTGAGTATATTTTGAGGATTGTTTGTGATGAATAAATTAACTTCTGGCATGACAAACTTCACTCAATTAGGCTTGAAATGTGGGATTAACTTGTGATCTTCCCTTATCATCTTACCTGCCTATAGAGTTAATCTTCCCCCATCAAAAGGGATTCACACAATTTGCGCGTAAAACCCAAAACTTGGGAAGCAATTAGGAATATAGATCCCATTCATAAGGCGATTATTGGGCAACAAACGTTCTTTCGAAAAAATTGATGTGAGCCTAAAAGATACAGCGTTAGTTTGAACAAAGGGAATGCGAAAGGTATCTACTGCTTATCATGCGTCACTTGCTGAGACAAAAAGTAGACGAATTTAGTCGAAAATTAATAAATTTTTGCTTCTCAGTTTGTTTAAATTGTTATGAATCACTGCAAAATAACATAGTCTGAGAAAGCTGGATCAGTGAAATGAACCAGAAAAATCAGCTCTGTTATTCAACGCTGAAGTGGGACATTAATTATTGGACTGTGTAGTTTCTAACAGAAAGGTCTGTAAAATTGTAAAATTTTGTTTCGTATGAATAAAAAAATATTACAATTTCAATTTGCTGCTTTAGAGGTTCACTATTAACAATATCGTTTGAAATTTTATTGACGCTTTTGTCAAACTCTCAGCTGAGACTGTTTATTTTGTGCTATATTCTCCAATTAAGCGTAATGGTGTACTTCTTTAAAAGTGGAAAAAATAACAGCCTATTACAACTAATGCAATTATGCGATTAAAGTTCGTTTTGTAACTGCCATGTATTATAAATAATATGCAATTAGTTTCTATAAAAATTGTCTTGACGTACTTCAAGTAATTAACTTCATGAAACTATTCGCCCATTTATTTTCTCGCAGGCGAACAACTTTAATATCTAAAATGGCGAAAATCGCCGAGAATGAGCCTCGATGAACCCAGTTATATAAAAAGTAGTCCTTGAGTAATCTTGATCGAAGAATTTGTAAGAATAATTAAATTTAATTAAGTGATCAATAATTTCTGAATGCTCTCAGTTTTGAATCAAAAACCCTCGTTCGGATCACTATAATTTGCCATAATTCAAATTCAGTAGCTTGAGAATATTTTCCACTGTTCTCAATCGCTCTGACCTCCTTAAAAATTTAGGCTGAACTTTAAATATTAAGGTAGTTTCAAACGACTAAAAAAGGAAAAAAATTTTCTTTACTCTTGTTAATAATAATAATAAGTTATCATAAAAATTACAATTGTTTTGCGAATAACATTAAGAGGTGATTCGTAAGCAGGGTTGATCGTTTTGTTCACCTAATACACCTCGATGAATATCAAAGCAATTAACTTTATCTTATTTATAGAGTATATAATGAATTGTACAAATTCTACTTTTTCTCGAGGTTACATTTTATTTGTTGAAATACCTCATTCTGCACATTCGTGTGTACGCAACGTATTTTTGACCCTTAGTGATTGTACTATGACCACTTTAGTCCCGCTTCATACGATTTTCAGATTTTGGTTGTAAAAAATTTACTTATTGGGTGTTTCGCGTTCTAAAATACAAAGTTCGTGATTCTTCCATGTCAAGATGAAAGTGTACTATGAATAATTATTAAATATTTTCCCTTAAAAAAACATTATGAATTACATAATACTGTGCATAGTTCGGATTGAACTGTAATAGGTTTCCTATGAAATATGAAAACTTATGCTTTTCCACCTCCTATTTGGGATGTCGGCTTGTAAATTGCAAAGGTTGGCGATAGAAAGTTGAAAAACTCAGAAGTTGAATACATATGAAAATGTTACTGATTATCGATGAATTTGAACTTATCCTGAAGACCAATGAACTTCTTCTGGATAAGGAGCAGGAACGTCAGGAATTACTGACAATGAAAAGGCAGAGAAATCGTATGATGCTGCAGGAACGGTTTCGGAATTTATGAAGATAACAGCAGAAACGTTGGGCATCTCCTTACTCAAACCATCTGCAGATTCTCGGATGCTACAAGCTTGTGAATTTCACAATGGCCCAAAACACTTCAACTGTTGCTAACTGGTTTGAAATGTGTGAAGACATTTTCCGAAATGACCTCACTGATATGCCAGAGGATGTGCAAAGTCGACTGAGGTTATGGAGGTTGGACACTGCTAAAAATGAAAAGCTCAATGGTTTCATTCATCCCGGGATTATTTCGAGTTTCACTCTTGATCAAACTGTTTTGGTTCTCTCCGTAATTTTTGGTGAAAGGAATTTTGAAGTGCCAAACTGTTTCACATGTCTTTGTCAAACTAAAGAGCATGATGATAAAGTTCATGAATTATGCGATATTTCGGCCATTTCAAAGGATGATTTCTAATGTCTACTATTTTGTGAGTGGTGTTGGAGAACTTTGTCAGTTTGATGTCTGTTGTCGAATCCCCAGAATGCTTGAAGTAAGTGATGAGTCACGTAAGACAATATTGCCAATGAATGCAAAACCGCGGACATCAAGCATTTGAGAGGCATGAATCAGGAGAATTCTGGTGAACAGAATCATCTTAATGGAAGTTTTACTGAAATTGTGTCCCCGAAAGTTTCCCCTCACCGGAAAACTCTAGCTGAATGCGGGCATCGTAATGATTTGTACTTTGCCCGTTTTGTGCATACAAACCCCACATTTGCAATTTGCGTGACAAACGAGGACATAAGGCAATGATGTGACGAATTAAACCGGAGTGGGGAAGGAAGACCATCACCCGGAAAGTTGAATGAGCAGTGAGTTAGGTGACAAAACCAATAGCCAGCTGGAAGGAGGAAATGAGGCGGAGTGAAAATCCACAGAGGAATCCTCACGAATGTGTTACAAAGGCAAGCAGAAGGATGGAGTAGAAAAGAAAGCAGCACTATGAACTAGTTCCAGTAATGGTCACTGAATCAAAACCAGTATGGAGAGAAAATGCTGTCGTCTTCCTTCGAAAGCGAGGATAAATGCAGTGTTTTGTTGCT